>QRFB01008808.1:2443-24627 GCA_008931105.1 Oenanthe javanica
TCGTGCACCTCGATATATTTTGAACCATTAAAAACATGAAATGAAATTCGACCAAGTAACAATGTTCTAACAATTTTCGTATTAATAAGGTGCCCAGATTAATTACCGAAAGCCGGCCTAAGCTGGTATGATCCAGAACAATATATAGTAATTAAGATATACTTATAAGTTATAGCGACGAATTTGGATTCATATCAAGGGACATTCCATAACTAAAAACTCAGACATTATACACAGTTGTTTTAATTTCTCTCATTTGAATATTACAAACATATAAAGTGTTCATCAATTCATGGTAAACTTATATGAACAACAACATATCACATACTCTATATACCTAGCATCAAAGGCATCTGAAGCTATATAAACGCGTACATAACTTTGAGTTCTTGGAAAATTCATCAGGGCAACTTTACATTGTCCGTAATCAACACAAGGAGTTGGGAACAAAGAGCAGCAATTTTACTTGTGGTTTGACCCAACTGCAGATTGTCATAATTACACTGTATATTGGAACTCAACTGAAATTGCGTAAGTTCAATATAAATGTCTCTAAGATGGATATCATCTACAATATAATTTCAAAAATTCTAAGAAATGTGACTGGAAATTTATTCAACATTAAAATTTTTTAGCGTCACATAACAAACACTTTGAAACAGGTTACTAAAGCTCTTGCCTTGTATTTCAGATGGTACGTAGATAGCATTCCGATCCACGTCTTGAGAAATTATGAAAACGAGGGAATCACCTATCATGAGGTTGTTAACAAGGAATGATAGTGTACTCCAGTTTGTGAAATGCTGATAATTGGGCTACAAGAGGTGGCTTTGTAAAGGTAGATTGGAACAGTGCCTCTTTTGTAGCAAGAAGATACCACAACTTTAAGGCAAGGTCTTGCACTTGGGAAGGAGAAGATAGTATTTCTCAATGTGCAGCCACTTCACCTGAAAACTGGTGAACTTCATACTTGTACAAGGAGCTGAGTTATGGAAATCAGGGTCAGATGAAGTGGGTGAGAAATAACTACATGATCTATGATTACTGCAAAGAACGGTGCACCCGATTCGTAGTCAAGACATATTAGTCTAATTATGCTTATATATCAAAAAATATCTATAGATGCCGGTATTTGAGTAAATTGAGAAAATGACCATAATTAACAGAGATGGATTTATGTATATACATATTACTTAAAATTGAGTATTGTAGTGTTTACCGGGTTTGTAGAACCAAGGTCAATAAACCATTAAGGCCAAACAATTAACAAACAAACAAACAAATTAATCAAGCAAATTGTTCACAATATACCCCATTATGATCAAGAAACAAAAGAAGAAAACCATAACAGGATTTCTTCATGTTAAATATCAACTTGTATGCTGATGCTGGACAATTACAATGCCTGGTAAGTGGTAACATTACTCTACATCTTATGCTTAGCCCATGGAGCTACATTATTGTCAGATCCCAAATGCTTTAACATTTATTATTTACTTAAAAATTTAGTTTTGTCATTTTTTAAACGTTGAAAGTAGCTTTATGATTAATTACTTCGCCAAATATCATGAATCTGATATTATAAAACCAAATAAGAGCATCAAAAAGAGACTCTAAACAAGCTCTTAAATCAAAATATAGAGAGTATAACAAAAAATTGAGCTCCAAGAGACTTCTAAAAACCTTAGAGTCTCTTCTCTCTCCTCTAATTTAGGAGCCTACACATGGCTCTTAACTAGTTTTTATTAATAAAAAATTTATTCCCTCCAAATCATCATTTACATTTTTTTTTTATCATAGCGGGGTCCAAATATGAATAAAAAATAAAATAGAGAGGAGATATAAAGAACATTGTTGGAGTTGACACTCTTAATAATGTACTAACTTATTAAGAACTTAATTATTTATATTATATTTAGGAGTCAACTAAGAAAATACTCGGAGAACCTATTCTATACCCGAAAATGGTCAACCAAATGCTCTATTCTTCTCCCNCTAAACAAGCTCTTAAATCAAAATACAGAGAGTATAACAAAAAATTGAGCTCCAAGAGACTTCTAAAAATCTTAGAGTCTCCTCTCTCTCCTCTAATTTAGGAGCCTACACATGACTCTTAACTAGTTTTTATTAATAAAAAATTTATTCCCTCCAAATCATCATTTACATTTTTTTTTTTCATAGCGGGGTCCAAATATGAATAAAAAATAAAATAGAGAGAAGATATAAAGAGTATTGTTGGAGTTGACACTCTTAATAATGTACTAACTTACTAAGAACTTAATTATTTATATTATATTTAGGAGTCAAACTAGGAAAATACTCGGAGAACCTATTCTATACCCGAAAATGGTCAACCAAATGCTCTATTCTTCTCCCTCCGCTATTCTCCTTTTCCTCTTTGATCTCAATCCCAAGTCCTCTGTACTCCTCTGTCGTTCCTTGATAATGCTAGAAAATTATGGCCCATTAGATTTGTTGACTCCTTTGTCAGTAATTCACTCAATATTAGGAATAATCTTATCTGGGTTACTGATGGTAGGAGTCGAAACAAGGGATTTCAGGTGTCTTCTCTAACTTCTTTAGTCTTTCTGTGTTTACATTTGATTTGAGTAAAAAAATGAAAAAATGAATGCCTAATAGCCTAGTAGTCACTCTTGATAATGAGCTTGTGATTCTTCGACCATGGGGATTGAGGTGTCCTACTAGGTATGTCCCCAGTGCTCCTACTAAACCGCTGTTTGGGTTGTCATGCATGACAACAGTCCCACATGAACTGAAAGAAGAATTAATTTTAACATCGGCGATCATATCAGTATATTTGTACAATCATGCTGTCATAGTATGTTTTAATCCGTTTGTTAAAGACTAATTAGTCTAGTACGTACATAGGTCTGTGCCTATGTTTCCAGGCATTTCGATCCTCATCCATTTTTGTTTTAAATATATACAGTTGATTTAAGTTAACTTATTTTAACTCTCTGTCCTTGTTCATTTGATAAGTCAAGTTAATAAAATAAAAGAAGTTCATCTGATAATTAGCTCCTTAATTATTTCTTACTTGGGAACAAATTAAATGATTCCAGGCCGGTTTATCTGCGGGAAACCAACACATATACTAACTAAGAAGTCATATTACAAAACTCTTATTAAATCCATTTCATAAACCCTCACAAATGGTACTACACACACACATATATATATATAATTGTTTCAAGGTAAATAAAGATCGAGAAGCTGCAAAACAAGTACTAGAAAAGGAAATTAAAGAAAGCTGAATCAATCAACAGACTGCCATGATCTTGAAAAGTTGATCGCTTCCGATTAATCTCTACGCTTCAGAGGAAAGTCTTACCCAAACTCCAGTACTAGGCACTCCACGGTAAACAAAAAACATGATATAATACCCTGTTGGAGCAATTTTAGGATTTGGTGGTGCCACAGCCGTAACAAGATCACCTTTAAGCTCGACCTCTAAAATAAGCATTCTTTGTTGTTGTGAATATCCATGAGTAGTAAATGGTGGGAATAACAAAGTTACCTTATAATCCGAGGAATCCATGGGATCTGTTGGTGGAGTATCAAAAACAAATTTAAAAGTAAAGGGATCTGCATGCTTCAACTTCTTTGGTTCACCAACTATTTTAGGTCTATATTTATCAAGACTTGAGTCCAGATAAGGTGGCGAAAACTTTTCCACTCTGAGTTCAGTTGGGAAATTCACTTTTTCAAAAACATACCTATCATTTTCATTACTTCCGGCTACTAAAACTTCCCCACTGGATAACACTGCTGATGTTGAATGGTACATTCTTGGAATATTAGTAGGTGCTAGTTGTTTAAACCTGCCTCCAAGCTTATTTCTCGGATTGTAAATCTCCGGTGTCATGTTTGGATCATCACCATTCCACCAGCCGGCAGCACCTTTCTTTGCACCGTTCAATACCAGAAGATCTCCTGTGGGAAGAATTAACATGTCTCCCATAACTCGAGGACTTAACAACATGTCTTTTTCCCAATGCGGATTCGGATCCATGAGCCTAAGCTTATTACAATCTTGAAGAGCTGGCCAATATACATTTTTAGGTTTTGGCCTAATTGGAGTACTATCCACTGGCCAAAATGCATACGGCGAAGCTCCACCACATACCATGATATCAAAAGATACAATTTCTGGGTTATTAGGGTTGATTCTGATCGGAAGAACTGCAGACATGCCAGAGGCAGGGTAGTTTCTAGAGCCACCAGGGAGAACTGGCAGTTCCTTGAGAATTTTTCCGGTCTTATAGTCGAAGACTACAGAGCGGTTGTTAGCAAAAAGAAAGAGATTGCCATCAGGAGTCAAGTACAAGAAAGGGTAGAGATTATTTTCAACCGGGTCAGTGGTTTGTTGGAGAAAGGGGAAATCAAATTTTTTTACTTCAAAAGTTAATGTATCTGGTGGGATGATTTCGTAGTTGAACGATTTTCTACCACCAACTATCACAAGATTGCCATCATCCAAGAGGTGTTGTGATGCATACCTGTTAAATCAATAACGAGTTTGTAAATTGGGTTTTGTACTTAGAACTGTGTAAATATTACTGTTAATATATATTTTCGTCTTGAATTTAACATAAAAAATTAATTGTGTCTTATAATGCTAGCTCATCATGAATTAATTGTGTCTCTTCTAATGCTAGCTCGGGTTCAATTGGCTTCTGATGAACATAAACTAAACTGATATATTGGGCATGACCCCGGGAAAATATTATATAATAAATTTACCATCTTTCGGAGCCTAAGATTTCTGGTTTCTCTGTGAAATCACAGTCGGGGCCTGACTGGAGAAGTCGAACAGTAGCTCTTCCTTTGTAATACCCTCCTGAACCTACTAGGGTTCCACTGCCCGACAAACTTCCAGTTGAGCACCAAGGATCAGATTTTATCTGTGGAGTGTATACAAATATATCAAATTGGAATAATTAATTAAATATTGAATAGATATATATAGTACTTAAACGTACACAAAGAATTAACGATGAGTTGGTATGCAGTACATACAGTTAGTGGTCTCGTCGTATCCTTGAGTCCATCATACTCTATTGCATGAACAAAACAATCAGGTTGATTTGTCTCGAAATTGAGAGGACAAGTCCCTGGAGGAGTCCACTGAAGTGCCGAAGGACCAAGAAAAGTTGTATCAAACCATACCACCTTATCATTCGGCATTGTTTGTAATTGCATGGCCGAAACTCCTGCATTTGGAGAGGCTATTCTCCATTTACCAAGAGTATTCGACTCGAATCTCGGCCTATCAGGTCCAGATATAGGACGGCCACTACCAGGCTCTGGTTGAGGAGCCGGAGCACTCTCACCACCACCATCTGAATTCAACAATCCACTCAATCCACTGGTTATCGTACCAATAATTCCACCCCCCTTATTGTCACCTCCGCCTGCTGGATCTTCCGCAGAAACGGAAATAGACAAGAAGAGCATAAGGAGCAAAGCTTTTAAAAATGGCATTTGCCGTGTATAAATCATCTCTCTCTTCACTGACATTTTAATACATCTACTCAATTATTAGTAGATCGATCATTTAATTGTTTTCAGTTCTTGACATGTTCTTTGTCACCACCTATATATAAGCCTCGAGATCCTAATTTTAGAAGTTGACGTAATTATATATATATATAATATAATATAATATAATTAAATATTTCTTTAACCAAGTAAATATTAATCACATGAGAAAATTACTTGATTAATAAATTTTAAAAAATTGTGGATGTGCGGATTTGTAGCAATTTTTTCAGGCTCTTAGAATATGTGTCGTGTACTGATTTATACAAGAGATAATCTACTGGAGTTTGTAAACCACAGCTTAAAAAGCTCTGCGGTTTCTGTAGTACATACAAGTAGAATTTCAATGCTGTTGAATCGGTAACATGTAAATAGTGCACGTGAAGACCGGGTAATACATACAATTGTGTAACAAAACCAAACAGATCCGAGCCTTAACCATTTAAGTAAGTTTTAATCCAACCATATTAATAATTACTATTTTCTTAATTTATTATTTTATCCTACTATTAAAAATTAATATATAATATCTGTAAGAGAAAATATCTGTGAAGGACAGATCGAGATCGATGCAAATTTGAAATAAAAGAAAAATTAATCAAGCACCCAAGTATAATAAAGTACCCCTCTTAAAATTGTTAAATAAAAACTTATCTAATAGAAATTATGCGCCAAATTTATTTATTTTTATTAGGAAATAAAATCGCAGCTTGCTAGGAGCTAGCATTCACACAAACTTATGGAATTTAATTTTTTTTTTAAAAACCAATACCATTGTCACTTAAATTTAAACGAAATCATCCACAACCCTAAACCATTGATAAAACCAAACTAGCTAGCGACCTTGGGTAACACATATAAATCTATTTCTAGCTTATTCCTAGCTAGTTCTGCTAGTTGAATAAAGTCGGAGCTCCCAATCTATTTCTTGGCAGCTGCTACTTGATCCTGATGCTGCACTTTCAGAGCCCGATGAGCCAGTCCGAGCTTTCTTCTTCTGCCTTGTTTCTTCCTGTAAAATACAAGCTCAAACTTAATTTTTAGCTTGTAGCAACACACAACTATAGTAGGAATTAAAAACACACACCTCGGCTTCTCGGCCTAAAAGAGGTGATCTAGTGTGTAAGCGCGCCTGTTGGACTTGGTACTGTGCATTCCACCTGCTGTACATTGTTCCACAACTTTCTATTGAATTCGAAATTTTAATACTAATTACGGAAAAATATTGTCAAAATATAAATATACTACAAATTGGTACAAAAATATATTAAGGTTTCAGAAGCGCGCACCTGGTACGGCCAAGCCTAAGCTGGAGATCACAGCCATTTGCATCGACTTCACTACCCACACCCATCTGTAGTACAATATATTAGAGATCATTAAACTGTACGTTTATGATGCATATAGATAGTCATATATATACTTAATTAATTAATCTATTCATGATTAACATATATATAATTAATTTAATTGAGCTTTAATTGAAGATGTTAATTACTCGAAAAGTATGCGAGAAGGATGATGATGGTGATAAATGAGCAGGCATTAATTGAAAGACTCCATCCTCCTGCTGTAAAAACAACGGTGAAAGCATAGATATATTTTAACTCACATCTAATTAAGCATGGAAATATTTATCGAAATCGCAAAATGACAATGCCAAATCTCATCTATCTATATATATATTTTAATGCGTACTCTTATGCCTGGAGGGTGATAAAATGCATTGATTGCTGACAAATTAGGTGGTAGTGTTGTAGGAGTTCTTGAAAAGGATAACGGTGGTGACCTATAATAAGGGCTATCCACTCTCACATAATCCTGCAAAAACAACAAAAGTAGAGATGATATATATATGTGCATGTGTTTATATGAGTAATTATATATATATATATACACACACACACATTATGACACGTCTAGATATATAGGTTTACCCCTTGACGACCTAACAAAGGTGTTACTGTGGTAGGAATACTTGAGAAGCGGGATGGTACAGATGGTAAATAATAATGTCTTTGTCCCCTCGCAACCTCCTGCAAAAACAACATAAGCATGGAATCATGGATGGTATTTCTTCCATTTCAAAATATTTATCACATCTTTTTTCACGTATTTTAATTTACACAAAAAATATAATTTTATATAAAATTTAAATATTAATTTTTTATATAAATAAAGAAATTTTTAAATAAATTGTGAAACAATCTTTTTATACATTTTAAAATACATGTAAATAATTGGTGACAAATTAATATTTTGAAACAAAACAAATATAATACATATTCATAGGCATATACAAGCATAAAATTTTGTTTAGTTGGTGGAGTAGAATACAAATTGAAAACGCNATCTATCTATATATATATTTTAATGCGTACTCTTATGCCTGGAGGGTGATAAAATGCATTGATTGCTGACAAATTAGGTGGTAGTGTTGTAGGAGTTCTTGAAAAGGATAACGGTGGTGACCTATAATAAGGGCTATCCACTCTCACATAATCCTGCAAAAACAACAAAAGTAGAGATGATATATATATGTGCATGTGTTTATATGAGTAATTATATATATATATATACACACACACACATTATGACACGTCTAGATATATAGGTTTACCCCTTGACGACCTAACAAAGGTGTTACTGTGGTAGGAATACTTGAGAAGCGGGATGGTACAGATGGTAAATAATAATGTCTTTGTCCCCTCGCAACCTCCTGCAAAAACAACATAAGCATGGAATCATGGATGGTATTTCTTCCATTTCAAAATATTTATCACATCTTTTTTCACGTATTTTAATTTACACAAAAAATATAATTTTATATAAAATTTAAATATTAATTTTTTATATAAATAAAGAAATTTTTAAATAAATTGTGAAACAATCTTTTTATACATTTTAAAATACGTGTAAATAATTGGTGACAAATTAATATTTTGAAACAAAACAAATATAATACATATTCATAGGCATATACAAGCATAAAATTTTGTTTAGTTGGTGGAGTAGAATACAAATTGAAAACGCATATGTTTGTGTTCTATTATAATTTTATAATATATTATAATTTATGGTGCATAATATATATAATCTCCTATTCATTCAAGGTATTAAGTTTTTTTTTACAATAATGTATAGCAGAACATTATTAACGGTGAATTGATAGAGTAAAAAAAGAAGGAAGATCATATCTATACCTTACGGGCATAGGTAGCGATATGGTACGTAGGAACCCTACTTACCCTATCACTACGAGTAGCAGCAGGGGAGGCAGCAGTTATTTGACTCTNTGAAGATGTTAATTACTCGAAAAGTATGCGAGAAGGATGATGATGGTGATAAATGAGCAGGCATCAATTGAAAGACTCCATCCTCCTGCTGTAAAAACAACGGTGAAAGCATAGATATATTTTAACTCANTGAAGTCCTCTGAAAAATTCTTCGCTCCCAATTTGCCTCCTTCTTATTGAGTATGAACCACCACTTGCTCCACCATAGCCTTCTCCAAAATCAAGCTCCCCATTAAAGTTGCTACCCATTGTTCTGAGAAGAAATGATCAGTAAACTTGGGTATATATATAGTCCTTCTCTATCTGTATTACACGCTAGCTTATGCGAGATTATATATATACTAGCTAGGTAGCTCTTTTTCATTTGCAAAATATTTAATATAGATTCAAATTCTAATACCACGATATTATATTGAATTATATATTCAGATTTCGTACTTTCATATCAACGCTTATTTAGGGAACCTTTTTAAAATTTAATTAGCTNGATCTATCTATATATTTTAATGCGTACTCTTATGCCCGGAGGGTGATAAAATGCATTGATTGCTGACAAATTAGGTGGTAGTGTTGTAGGAGTTCTTGAAAAGGATAACGGTGGTGACCTATAATAAGGGCTATCCACTCTCACATAATCCTGCAAAAACAACAAAAGTAGAGATGATATATATATGTGCATGTGTTTATATGTGTAATTATATANTTATTATCACAAGTTTTTTTTTCTTTTCCTAAAAATCTTGACGGTACTGGAATTATTCTTTGCGAGTGTAAATGGTCAAAATTTATTCCTATATGGAACGCGTTTGAATTATCTTAATTTGTTGCATAAATTCTCTTCTATAGTAAAAAACTTTTTTTCATTTTTCATCACAAATTTTATTAGAACTACTAGACCTAAAGCTAGAAATAATTGACTGGACATTTACAACACACTAGATTTTGAATTTATGCGGAAAACCCAAGTCATCTTAATAAAGATCATCCATCACTCTATTGAGAAATATTTGTTACTATTGCAAGTAACGTGGTTATAGGTCCGTCTATAATGGTAAATTGAAATATTTAACAATTTATTTTATATAATTGGAATAAAAAGATTTTCTCAATTATAACGGAATCAATATCATTCTTTTTTGATAAAAAATGATTATATTTTTTTGCAACTAATTTCGTTTTTTAATTTCAAGCATACGAAAATATGTAAATAACCAGCTTACAATGGATTGAATTCCTAAAAAATGATGTAGTTTTGCTTGTTTNCTAAAAAATGAACATATTTTTTTGCAACTAATATCTTTTTTTTTTAATTTCAAGCATAAGATAATATGTAAATAACCAGCTTACAATGGATTGAATTCCTAAAAAATGATGTAGTTTTGCTTGTTTTGGTTGGCACGCCCAGCGGGTCCATTGAATATATTACTCACCGATTCATGCAATTTGAAAAGATATAAATTTTATTAGGCTACTAATTTTACAAATTTGAAAATTCCCCCAATAACAATTGGATATATTAAATTTAGGTAAAATTCATCAAATATTTTAAAAATAAAAAATAAAAATGTCATTTTTATCAATAAATTACAAATTTATTTATTATATTAAAGTTATATCTTAATTAATAAAAATATTAATACTATAAATAAAATATCATTTATATATTTTACTTTTCAAATTCTTAATAAATTCTATCATTATCTACTCGGTACTCATATCAATAAATTTTAGAGATTTATAAAGTAGATAGGATATATAACAATTTTGTAGTGAAATATATTATTTATTTATTTTTTGGACACAGATTAATATTGCTTCGAGATAAAACTCATTGACCCTCACAAAAAAAACTTGTGAATATTAATTTTAAAAAAAAACCCAATACGAATGTCACTTAAAACCAAATTTCTTGAGAAAACACCTCAACCAAATTAAAACCATAAGGAGAGTCAATCTATCTACAATAGCTAGCAAGGTAACCTAGATTTATTTGTAGCAACTTTTATTGAATAGGAGATCAAAAGAAAAGCCGGAGCTCCAAATCTGGTTCCTGGCTGGTACTTGATCCAGCTGCCGCACTTCCCTCGCCCAATGAATCAGTCCGAGCTTTCTTGTTCTGTCCTGCTTCTCTCTGCATAATTAAATGGAAGAAGGACTTGATTAAAAAGTTATAAAGTACAATTTTTTTTTAGCACAGCACAAAACACACACAAATTAACCTCATCATCTTCATCTTCATCTTCGTCTTTTCCCAGTAGAAGTTTAGTAAAGTAGTTTGGCTGTGGAAACTCTAGGTCGTCAGCTTCCTCTTCATTGATCTGATTGCTGTACTTTCAATGAATTTAGGGTTAAATACATATTTTTTTGAAGTAATTCGTATTTTGAATACCTAAAAATTGGCCCACTTGAGAAGAAATTTACATGTATATATATATATATATAAAGGTTTCGCAAAGCACGCACCTGGAACTGATCAGTCTAAGCTGGAGATCACAACCATCAGAACCATCACTACCCCCCATACTCATCTGTAGCACAGTTAGAGGTCATTAAACTTATTAGTGCATGCGTATTGGCCGGGTACATATAGTCTAATTAGTGAATGAAAACAAAAACAATTCGCAAGAAAATAAAATGAAAATGAATTAAGTATTTAATACTTGTTGATAAATAATTATGTATGTATAAAATCAAATTGATACAAAAAATAAGTATTCTTTAATCATATATTTATCTATATATCTCACACTTAATCTACCAATCTGGATTTATATGCTGATCTTGTTAAAAATATATGATATAAACATTTACAGTATTATTATGTATAAATAAAATTGATACAAACTCAAAGTATTCTTTAACCATATATCTATTTAGACGATTTCTCAAATAAAAACCAAGTTTAAATAAAAGTTATAAACCAATCAAATCTATTCATTTAAAAACCATTGTAAGTAATTCATATTATTAGTTTTAAAGATACATTCCATCGTATTATTATTTATTAATTATAAATAAAATCATAACTATAAGATAACTTCTTCTTAATATATAGTAATATAATTATTAAAATTTGTGGCATAGAGTGATAATGATGGTGTTATGGAGGTTGGTGATGAGAAAGAAGTGGTGAGATTGTTGGTGACGTGAGATAAAATAATCATCAAGATTGAAGAGATACTCATATTTAATTTAGTGAGTGATTAAGAGAAATAGAGAGTGAGTGATAAAGATAGTACACAGAAATGAAAGGGTAGGGATAGTGATGAACTGGGTTGGTGGTAAAGTGGAAAAGGGAACATGATTTAATTAGGTTTTAGGTTAAGTTTGGTTTCTAGTATAGTAAGACCATATGTATCTATATAAAGCTCACACTTAATTTATAGACTATTAAGTGAATATGCGTATTTTTAATTCGTTGTTGGTTTGTTAACGATCAACAAGTTAACTTTAAAAATCATTATAAAAATATAATATATTTTATTTTATCTAAATTACTATAAAATATTAAGATTCGAATCTAAAAAAAATATCAAAATTAAAAATATATTACTAGTTTTAAAGAACATCCCGTTGTATTATTATTTGTTAATTATAAATAAAATCGTAACTATAAAATAACTTCTTTTTAATATATAGTAATATAGTTATTAAAATTTATCGCGATGATGATGGTGTTATGAAGGTTGGTGGATGAGAAAGAAGTGGTGGGATTGCTGGTGACGAGGGATACAATAATCATCATGATACTCATATTTAGTTAAGTGAGTGATTAAGATAAAGAAAGAGATCAAAGTGAGTGATTAAGATTGCACAAAGAGATGAAGAGGTAGGTGAGAGTGATGACCTAAGTCAGTGGTAAAGTAGAAAAGGGAACATGATTTAATTTTTAGGCTAAATTTGGTTTCCAGTATAAAATCATATGTATCTATATATATCTCCATATGTATCTATATATATCTCACACTTAATCTATAGATCTATTAAGTGAATATGCTTGTTTTTAGTTCGTTGTTGGTTTGTTAAACGGTTAAAAAGTTAACTATAAAAACCATTACAAAAAATAATATATTATATTTTGTCTAAATTACTATAAGAGATTAAGATTCGAATTTAATCAAAAATATATCAAATTTAAACATATATTATTAGTTTTAAAGATACATCCCATTGTATTATTATTTATTAATTATAAATAAAATCATAATTATAAGATAACTTCTTTTTAATATATAGTCACATAGTTATTAAAATTTATCTATACGCTAATGATGATGGCGTTATGAACGATGGTTGATGAGAAAAAAGTGGTGAGATTGCTGGTAATGAGAGATAAAATAATTATCAAGATTGGAGAGATACTCGTATTTAATTTAGTGAGTGATGAAGGTTACACAGCGAGATGAAGAGGTATGTGAAAGTGATGAACCGGGTTAGTGATAAAGTGGAAAAGGGAACATAATTTAATTAATTTTTAGACTAAGTTTAGTTTCTCATAGAATAAGACTATCTGTTTATATATATCTCACACTTAATCTATAGATCTATTAAGTGAATATGCGTATTTGTTGATTTGTTAAACAGTTAACAAATTAACTATAAAAACCAGTGAAAAATATAATATTCTACATTTTGTCTAAATTTTTATAAAAGATTAAGATTCAAATCTAGTCAAAAAACATATCAAAATTAAATTTATATTATCAGTTTTAAGGATACATCACATTATATTATTATTTATTAATTTTAAATAAAATCATAACTATAAGATAACTTATTTTTAATATATATTAATATAGTTATCGAGATTTATCGCGATGATGATGGTGTTATGAAGGTTGGTGGACGAGAAAGAAGTGGTGGGATTGCTGGTGACGAAAGATAAAATAACCATCAAGACTAGAGAGATACTCGTATTTAATTGAGTGAGTGATTAAGAAAAGAGTGCGCGTGATAAAAATTGCGGGGTGTTGAACTGGGTCGGTGGTAAAGTGAAAAAGAGAATATGATTTAAATAATTTTTAGGCTAAGTTTGTTTTTTAATAAAGAAAAACTATTATATATATATATATATATTAACCCTTTAACAACGAACTAAAAATATGCATATTTACTTAATAGATCTATAGATTAAGTGTGAACTATATATATATATATATATATATATATATATATATATATATATAGTTCACACTTAATCTAGTCTAAAACATATCAAAATTATCAATTTTAATGATACATCCCATTGTATTATTATTTATTAATTATAAATAAAAAGATAACTTCTTTTTAATATATAGTAATATAGTTATTAAAATTCCAATAATTATAATAATATTGCTTAACTTTTAGTCTACAACACTGTAAAGAAAATATGATTTATTTAAAATCTATCAAAGTAAATAACATATAATTATAGTAAAAAAGTAATATATAATATAGTTGAAGTTGAGATACCTTTGTGCTTCGAGGACAAAGTAATTCGTCAGGAGTCGAAGATGGAGCAGGATCAGAAGTATGCCATAAGGATGGTGACGATGAATCACCAAGCATTTTAAAGCTTAAATTCTCCTGTAAAAACAACAAAAGGATTGATAAGGAAAGCACGGGATCGAATTGTTATTAAAATTTTAAAATGACAATGCACACGCGTGATACTAATTACTAGCTAGGTTAATTAGTCTAGATATATACCTCTACGGATCGAGGACCAGCCAGAATCAATGGTGCTGTCATAGGAGCATTCGAGAAGGATGGCATTACTGCTGCTAGATAATTATAAGGGCCTTGATGCACCCTCGTACCCTCCTGCGAAAAAACCGACAAAAACCATATACATTCGTCAGAATATATAATAATTATGTAGCAGAACAATCAATTAATCAAAATTTACTAAAAAAATGGAAGATTCATACATGCATCTGGCCAAGGGAAGAGATAGAGTACACAGGGATGTTCTGGAGGTTGTTAGGAACAACACTCCCAGCAGCACCGTTCGCGGCAGCAGCAGCAGCAGCAGCAACCATTTCATTCTGAATTCTCAGCCGCTCTAGCTGCGCAACACCCATACCTCTTTGTTTTACTTTCGGCTCTTGGGGTTTGCCTCCATTCTTTCTCCCTCTTTTTCTCGAACTGCCACTCCCTTCTCCTTGACCATAGCTAGCCATTTTGATCTTCTTACAATTAAAATTTGCAGTACTAGAGAAAACTAGAGGATAAGAAAAAAATGTTTGAGAAGAAATGATAATGCAAACATGAGAAACCTTGGGATATATATAGCTAGCCTTGTCTAGGTACATCATATCCAGGCATATAAATCACATATAATTAGATTCATTTGATATAACGAGATTGCGTACTTTTGTATTATTTAAATTATATTCACAATTTAGTCTTTACTTTTATAAGAAATTTGACGCTGAAAATAATTTCTCTGTGCCCGTAAATGGTGAAAACGGCTGCAATGAAAAGATTTATTGCTATATGTAGCGCGTTTAAAAATCCAGAAAAGAATATCTTATTATCAGTTACAGTATATAAGAGGTAATCTAGATATATTATACTGTATAATATAGCTGTTTTTTTTTCTTCCAGAAATTGTAAAAGATCATAATATATGAATTATTAAGACATCATCATAATAACGTGTATATATATAATATATGGATTCTGACGATTTTGGATTTCAAAAAAGAAAAATAAAGTTATTTTTACAATTATAATAAATATTTCCTTTACAGCAACCATAAAATTTCATAAAAAATTATACGGAGTATTAGAGTTTTGAAATATTACAGCAATCATAAAATTTCAAAATATATATGAAAAATATTAGAAATCTTATAGCAGCACTTTTACAAGGATTTTCTTCATGAGAGGTAAGAAGTCTATCCAAGATTCACATGCACCGGAATATAACAGCTGATCTTGAAGGGAAAATTGAGTATCTAGCTATATTTAAAAAATACTGATCATTCTTTTTAAAATTTTAAATATTGAAATAACGAAACTGGGATCAGAAACCTTTCATACTAAATTAAAAAAGATATATGTAATCCAAGGATTAGCCGATACATATGAAGAAAATTAACATATTGTGTGAATACACCTAATTTTGATTATTGATAAATAAAAAAATTACTCCTCAAAATATATAAGACACTTTCACGGTCATTCAAAATAATTAATTTTTATGTTTCTCTTTCACTATTTAAATATGTTTCTCTTTCACTAATTAATATTGTGTGCAGTGACGAATCTAAATATATTTCTCTTTCATTAATTAGATAAATATGGTTCTTTTTTCACTAATTAATAAATATATTTCTCTTTCACTAATTAATACTCCCTCCGTCCCAATTCAAATGACTTGTTTGACTTTTGATGGTCAATTTGACTAAAATTTGACCAAGATTAAAGATTATTATTTTACAATTTTTAAAAATTAAAAGTTACATTTTAAAGTAGATATAATATATTTTCTAATGATATTATTTTTTAATTTTTTATAATTATATTATATATAATTTTCGGTCAAAACTTAGTCAAATTAACCTCCATAATATTTATAATTATTTTGTGTCAACTCGAGCAACAATATTTCACAAAGACATTTGCTGAGAAAATCTACAGTATTCATCTCATATTCTTTATACACAAGTGATATCACATTACTACTGATCAGATTTACACATTAGCATGCCTTAGACGTTTATGTCTTCTCTTTATTATAGATTTAAATTTTTCCAACCTTTGCAAATCACACAATGCCAATTCTTGAAATACAAACTCAATGTTTGTCATACAAACACATGCACCATTTATTAATATTGGCAAAATTTTGCAACCCCCACAACAAAATAAAGTGAATATCGAAAGTATTCACCTCAAAATTATAATTTGATTAAATACCTTTAACATCTTCTCAACATAATGAGACTGATTTAAGACAACCCATGTGAATTCCTAATAATTCACATCTTCCTTTTCTAAACCCTTCATATCAAAGTAAGAAGTTAGGAAGACATTGCTTGTGTTAACAACATTATATTGTACCAAATATTAACACATCATCCATATAAAAATGTATGATCACACAATCAAATTAATCAAATTTGTAATAAACACAAGTCTCAGAATCATTGACCTGAAAACCATTAGAAGTGATGGTTTTATAAAATTTTCCATACCAGACTTTGGGTGTATGCCTAAGACCATATAATGATCTCATAGCCTCATCATAAGTTTTGAGATCTTCCTGAAAAATGAAAGATTTATCTCCTCTCACCTAAAAATTCTTTCTCAATTAAAAGAAATTAATAACAAAATTAAGTCCAAAACTTGTCTCAATCCCAGCCTTTTTACTCATTCCAGGCTTAAGAGTGCCACCGGATTTAAACAAAGAAAATGCGCAAATATGACAGTAAATATCATAAGAAAACATATGCTCAAGAAAATTCAACATCTCTTGATTCTTTATATGAACCAAAACTATATGCAATTTTAAAAATAAGTCTGCATGCAGCACCAATGCACCATTAAAACCAATAAAAATACTATTTACCGTCTTGCACCCGATCCTATTTCTTTTAAAATTTGAGAGCCCTATTTTTCCCAAACACTGCCACACTTTGAGATAACTCAAGTTAGGTTTGAAACCTTTTCACAAAACATAAAGGATTTTATCTAATTTTTTATGTGGTACACGATTAAACACATAACAAGCATAAAGAATAGTTTCATCCGTACTCCAATAATGAGATTTATATGATGAGTTGTACCGGTATCCACTACTCATTGAGAAATGCATACGAAAAAAATTAACCAACGACCGCACAAATATATTAAGGACGGTTCTCAAATGATATAATATCTCATTCAGACATATTATCAAACATGTTTCAAACGCATATTCACAAATAAAAAAAAAATCATTATAGCTCAATCTCCGTACACAGATATATATATGTTTAACACAACAAACTTTAACTTTAGAATGTTGAAGATATGTATGTAGTCACAAAAGGGTAGACAAAATATTGAGTAGAGTATATGATATCTCATATGATGAAAATAAAAATAGGGAACAAATCAAAATTTAAATTGAGACAACTTATCTGAACAACAGTCGTGGCGTGAACTTCATTACTGAGCTAAAGTTGAATTTGCTCCGCTACATACACACAGACTCATGACAATCAATCTTCAGCGTTACACGACATCTGTTTCACTGGTGTATTACATGGAAACAAATTGAGAACTTTCTTGATCATTGCCCACAAACTTGTTTATATAAAATATATGAGACTGCTCTTTTATTATCTTCTCCAAAAAACACTAGAGGAGTAAATCTTTTTTTGATAGTGATCAGAATTTGCAACTGCAGAGTTAGAGAGCCAAAGACCACTAGTTTTTTAAAAGAAAAAGTTGAGAAAATAAAAGACTCATATTTAAAATAAAAGATAATATATATTTTTTTGAAGCAAACAAATGTTTTGAATATTATTATTAAAATTCCAACACTAACCAAACAAGAGTCTGCACTTCCTAGAAAATTCATTAAGGAATTAACTACTACCTATTAAATATAATTTCTCGAGAAAGTTAATTCCTGTCATCAACCAAACAAACACTAGATATAAATTTATAAAGCATTGATATATTCATATGTATATCCATAGTATATCTATATCTATTAATATTATATTCATAAATTTTGAAATAAATTAAATCACTACACTTGTCATGTATGCTCCACGCGAAAACCCTCCCAAGTGTAATCAAGGGGTCAGTCCAGAGACGTTAAAGAATTAATTAGAAAATTTGTTTTTCAAGTCATGATATTTAATTAAATATCGATAAAAATTTGATTTTAAGGTTTCATTAATTTTCAAAATTTAGTGATTTATTATTTTAGCCCGAAGTTAATTATCTCTGCTTTATTGCGGCTATTCGATCGGAAACTCTTTCGATATTGATGCATTTTAATACATTAATGTTTTTGACTGATCGACAACAGTTTCCACCCAATCATAACTCATGAAATTAAATTAAATCATAACATTAACATTACTTTTTGTCATGTAATTTTCCCCAATTACTAAATAATACATTCGGCCCATCATCTATATATATTTATTTATGCCCTGGCGTTGAAGGCATTACAATTGGTTCTCACTTCTCCGTGCCTGCCTGTCTTGACTCCAAGCACGCTCACCTTCTCCATTGCTCTTGCGAAATCTGTGAAGAACAAGTTTTGGTCTTTTGCATACTCTTCGACCATTGTCTTTGTTCTTGCGTCAGTTACCAACAAATGATCCGATGGCAATATATCCAAACCCCTCATCAAGTTCAAGTATAAATTGTTGTCGAACCTACCGGGTGACATGGGATCCATAAATGCAGCAATGTCAGGATTTGTTGTGTAATTAGCACACAATGTCCTCAACCGAGCGGCGAAACCAGGGTTCATGCTGGGATCAATATCTAAAGTTGCGCTATAGTTGAATATCCGATTTGCGAATTCACTGCAATGAACAAAACCAATGGTATGGCCTCCACCAAGTAATGCTACCATTTCTCGGATTGTAAAGCCTTTCTTTGTAAATGCAGCAATCATTTTGTCCATTGTAGTGTTTGACCTAGTCAGACTCTCTTCAACATGAGATGATATTGAGACGAAACTATCTTTTCTTCCTAACAACACTTGGTAGTACGGGCCACCTACTTGCTTAATGAGGTGCCGGGTGGCGGTGGCTAGAATATCGGAGCACGAAACAACATTAGGGCAAGAGATTTCTAGGGCGGTCTTGGCACGTACTATGACATCGAATGCATCACCGGAGAGAGAATGGTTGATATCTTGGCTTCTTTCGGTGTTGTTGGCGTTGTTAGGGTTGATGAGGACGGAGGCATCACAACCATCAACCATGCAATCGTGGAAGAAGACACGGAGAGTGGCAGCGGCCGTGGTGGGATTAGACATTTGTTTAGGCGTGACAACTTCTTGCATGATTCTTTCGAAATCAGGGCATGTTTTTGCATAGTAGTCAAGAGAGAGGTGACGATAAGATTGCGAGACGGGGATCATGGACATGGAGGAAAATATTATAACAAAAAGTAATGGAAGAGCCATGATTAGGTTATATATGTTAATTACCCTACTTCCTCCTACGGAAGTTTGCTTCCGGTGAAGGATGGAGGAGGAAAATGAGGAAGCAGGTAAGTTTTGAATGCAAAAACAAGGCAAGAATAAGTAAAGCTTACAGATTGGCTTTGTGGCTAGGATGGTTTTTAGGAAAATTAGAGAGCCTATATTTGAGGATGATAAATATAAATATGTAACGGGGTTGATATATTTGTCATTTGCATGCATGGATTTGATGTATTTTTTGTTTTCCTCTCATCTACGTACACATGAATAACGAAACACTTAAAATTAAGAATACAGCTGGAGGTATAAAATTAATTACAAAAGATTATTCTAGTATTGATAATTGATGTTGTGATAATTTATTAGAAAACTTTAATTATTGAGATTAATACACATGGGCCTATTACTATCATAATAATATGTGGATAACTATTTTTATACACAATTCTATATTTCTCACGTCTATATTATATTATTAAAGCCGAATCATATTAAAAATTTGGTAGTCAGTCGCTATTTGGACCGCATAGTTATTATTGGGCATAATTTTTTTAACATTAATCTCCAAACTAAAACAAATATCACATTCTGACAAAAAAAATCTTAAATTAATCTTCTAACTAAAATACACCCCTAAAAAACACACACAAACATTATCCTATTAAAATACAAATCCTCTTTATTAAAATATTTCTCACATTATTATTATTAAAGAAAATATTAAAAAAATTCAATTCGTACATCGCATGAGATATAAGCTAGTATTCGTGAAAGTAAATGTATAAGAAATAAATATATAGTTTGGATGTATGATACAATAATGATCATATTTTGTATTTAATAATAAATATAAATATGATATAAACTTAAACTGAGAAAATAATTACATGAATGGGCCCGTAGTTAATATGTTTGGGTTCCAAATGGGCCGATAGTTGATGATATCAGGGAAGACAGCATTAAACAAAACAAAGAACATGATTTATTACAGGGGAAGACGAGATGGCCACCAATAGTGTCCAAAATAACATGCACTTTCGTAAGTATGTATTCATCAGAGATGATTGAGTCGAGTTTTTGGATATTTAAATTTAATTTATGAAAAAGTTATCATATATAAAATAAATTTAGTGAATTGTAATACTAATATTTATAAATATTAGTATTTAATATTTAAATACTAATATTCTAAATTTATTCATATATATATAAATATTTTTATAAACATGAAAAAGTAAAATTAATAAATTAATTATATAAGTTCAAATTCCAACATTAAAACTAATTATACCTCGTATTAGTTATATGTCAAAGTGTAATATATATTTTAGTTTTTTTATTATTAAGAACAATAATGAATAAATAAAATTAACACATATCATACTTGTTAAATTAATTTATACAGTATACATAATTATTTAATCAAATTTATATTTGAGAGTATATATGTTGGGAAACATTGCCGAGAGGTGACCTTTTTTCTTGAAACCATACTTCATATATATATATAAATAACCTAATATTGCTGATATAAGAGTCGAAAAGAAAAAAAAAAAAAAAAAGGGAGCATGATTTAATTATCAGCTGGAAATGGCAAAAATAAATAAATTTCGGTACGATAATAATCAGTTTTAACAGTTAATTAAATATCCTTTAAAAAGAACAGTTAATTAAATATATGCAAATTCAAATGTTTGAATCTTCAACCTTAAGTAATTATGAAAATAAAATACTACGAAAAGTGAAGTTATAAATAATTACTAATTAGCATATATAACGTAATTAAGTAGATATCTTTCTCTTCGTTATCTTATAAGTAAAAGTTTAAGCAAATAAAGATTTCAAGATTATAAATTTGCATTTCACAAATTCAATAATTCAAAGATCATTTAACAGAAAACGAATATCTAACTATCACTTTACTTTCTAAATTTTATTCCTTATCCGACAAGTTGTCACGAGGGTGTATGTGTAAAACGTGGAATCTTGTAATCAAATTTGTGAGAAAATCAAATTAGTTTTGTTTCGCATGCTTTGGCTTAGCTTGGAACGAGAGGCCATGTGAATAACTGGTCCAAACTGATGTCTGAGAATGAGCATAAAGTTGTGAGCCACAACGCCTGGCTGTCGGTCAGGTGACTTGAGCACGTGAATCTAAAATTACAATGGGCAGT
>QRFB01008809.1:0-16804 GCA_008931105.1 Oenanthe javanica
TTAGTAGTCAGTTAGTCACTGGAGTAACCGCTCAAAAACTAGTAAATAACGGCATAAAAATTTAAAAAAAAATATGCAAAAATAGCACTTGGTATTGAATCTCAGCAGTCGGTATTAATAAAATCACACTTGTTAGAATGCAACATATAGTGAGATTCTGAGTACCACTTATTAGACAACAGCGTCTACACCGCTTGATCGATCTATGATGTCATGCGGTATATATAGGATACTAGATAAAATACACTGTCAAATAACATAAAAAGCTACATTGATGTTTCATAATTTCGGTGACTCTTCCAGATATGTGATACCTGTATCACCCAAGAACAAATTTTGAGTATGCTGCGGGGACTATGACCAGTAAGAATTAGGATCCTACAGAGCAACAAACATCTGCGCATACTTAATGTATGACTTGGAGAAGCTCCAAAGGCATAGCTGCTGGATCGAGCTCCTTGCAACCTTTGGGAACATTTGGAGCTTCTTGATCTGTAAGTAGGTAAGAACTTACCTGATGAGAAAAACGGAAAATCTCTTCTTTTGGTACTGTCCTTACTTCTTTTGCATCTGAATGCTGTCAAAACACGGCCTTAAAGCCAGCAACTTTCATCAGAGAAACAATTGTCACGCCTACCTCTTCATTGTAATCTTCAAGTATTTCCACCATGTCGTATTTATGCTTCTCTTCCACTGTAGTATGCTCATTCCAGTCAGGAGACCAGTTTCTGTAGAGCGCCCACACATCGCCCTTCTTCGGGAAGATTTGAAATACTCTTGCTGCTTTAGTCCACCCCATGACCCTATGAGAAAACGAGTTTAACTTCATACTGATTTTTTCCTTGCCAACAGAGAAGTCTCCACACGTTTTGTGAAATCCTGAATCGATCCATTTTATTTGTTCCGGTTCCATGTTGCTTTTGGAGTTGAGCCAACTGAGCTGCAGCTTAAATGCCCCCTTTGATACTTTCCGGATCAAAGCATATAGTCGAGGCATTCCATCATCGTCATCGTAAACTGCCCAGACTTGATTCTCAGCAAATGATTTTCGGTTCCTGTCCTTGTCAAAATTATAAAAATCCGGATCTGGAACCTCCATGGCCTTCAGCCCATCTTCAGGATCTTTTATAGCTGCATTTACTATATTATCTGCAGCATTGCCTCCATTGTTAGTACTAGCAGCAGCCGCACATTCATTCAGCTTGTTAAGAATTACATTCCTAGCCATATTCATTAAAATGTTTTTATCTGTATCTGACCCTTCTCTTTGCAGTTTCCCTTTCTACTTCTAAATGCACCTGCCTGTTCAGCTCGAGAATCAACCGTCTGACAAAGGTGTACACCTTTCTGACTGTCACTTCCAGGGGGAATGTGTTTTCCCGGGACATTTTTGCTACCACAAATGTCTACAACTAGGCTCATCCTTTCTTTATATTGGTTGTCTGTATTACTAATAGATCCAGCAAGAGGCAAACTACTGCCTGATTTCGTAAAAGATACGCAGGGAGACTTCACTCTAGTTGCACCTGTTTGATCCCCCGCTTCATAGTGTCTCTTCAAATTCATACGTGCTGGCTCATTTAATTGTGTTGCTGAGGAAACTGTTGCATTGTACAGTTCTGGGGCAGGCTGAATCATGCATATAGCTGAAGAAACTAAGGCACTTCCACTAATTCCCATTACATTGGACAGACCTCGCACCGGCTGATTTAAGTGGGTATCTGAGGATACTGTTGTTAAGTCTCTACTATTATTTTCCGAGACATTGTACAGACGAGGTTCCGGCTGAATTAAATGTGTAGCTGAGGAACTGACACCATATATATTATTTCCCGATACATTGTAGACACCAGGCGCGGGTTGAATTAATGTTGTATCTGAGGAAACTAACATTGGGCCACTTCTATAATTTTCCGATACATTGTACATATCAGACGCTGGCTGAATTAACCGCGTAGCTGAAGAACCCGATGTCAAGTCATATCCCTTATTTCTGTGCAGACGAGGTGGTGGATGAATCGAATGGTTGGCTGAAGAAACTATTCGTAGACGACTTCTTTTATTTCCCGAAATGTTTTCAAGAACAGGTGTTGGCTGGATCAGTCGTGTAGGTGTGGAATCCAGCATCACGCCACTTCCATACTTTCCTGAGACATTGTCCATAACAGGTCGGATATTCATTCTGTTGGACGGAAAAGTATTTGTTGGAGGTGCAGTGTAACTTTCTTGGAAAAATGGGCGGGGACTGATAAATTTTAAAGCAGGAACTTTTTTGGCTTTATTAACATCAGAGAAAGCTCGGGAAGCATTTTCGTTAGCTGAGCTTGCCTGGTTTACAGCCAACACATTTTGTTGCATTTCTCTTGATATTCTTCTACAATCATAGTCTATTCTGGTAAATCTACCAGACAAGGTATCCCAAGCTTTATTCAGAAGTTTATGTGCTTCTCTCGATCCCAATCTGCTTCCTTTAGCCAGTTGTACATACTGTTCCTTCATAGTCTTTGGATCTGCCGAAGGATCCACACCAAGGACAGTGTACCAGTCCACTTCCTCATCGTCGCAGGAAACCTGCACAACAATATTAGCTAGAAAATCCCAAAGTCTCTTGAGCTTTGGAGACGAATTTTGCACCCTCTTGGCAAAATCTATGGCACCTCTTAGATCATTTCCGTGCAATAGTTTGTCCACAAATTGTGTGACACTGTTATCATCTGATACATTGTAGTCCATTGTAATACGGTTCAGCTCGACAATAAGTGAAGTCAAAATGTTGTTCTTTGCCTGCACAGAAATCCTTGTAACNGAAATCCTTGTAACGTACGCAATCTGTGATGTGAACCAGAAGAAGCTCAGTAAGGTATATCAGCAACTAAACATACTAATGGAGGCCAATAAATGAATATTTATGACATGAAATTAGGGGATATATAAGTAAGGTCATGAACGGCAGCAGTAAATTTTATCACAGAACTATACCAATAAATATCCGGAAACAATCTAAGAAAAAACTAAAAAAATACTTTCAAACTCCTAACTAATGCAGTGCAGTTTCATATACGACAAAAAAGTACAGTATATTTAATATCCCTGGTCAAATATTGCGTAATTACTAACCCAAATTCTGAAGAATATTTTATCGATACATCCCCTATAAGGGCTACATGTCTTCCTTTGATCAGTTGTAAAGATGTTGATTCTACAAGGGCTACGTGTCTTCCATTGATCAGTTGTAAAGATCTTGTTTCAAAAACCCTTTTATTTAGGCAATGACAACTTAAAAATAGTTATACAAATAAAGAACCAACCAGACTACTGAAACTCTAAATTGGAAGCAAGCAAAATGTAGAAAAAATATATTTTTTAAACAAATAAATAAACACCTGATTTTTAAATAAATTTGATTACAAGTCCGCATACAAAAGGGCGCAGTTGATCCATAAAAAAACAAATAAGAATGACACTTTAAACCATTGAAACTTGATTGAACAAATATCATGTTTAAGCTCGAAAAATTTAACACAACTGAATACAGGGCAATAACTAGTGAACAACAATCTTAGAAATAAACCAAAAAAAATGGAATCACTGATTTTTTTTGAAAATTAATCGATGCTACCGAGTCAGAGAAGATGGACAGTGCATCTAAATTGATGTGTACCAAACTACCAATTGCAAAAATTGAACCCCATCAACAAGGGCATGAAATTGCAGTACAAGCCATCCAGAAAGGCACAGTTAATATTCAGCAAAAGAGAAAAAGGCACAGTAGATACATAAAAATACAAATAAGAATGATACTTAACAATTGAAGCTAGATTAAACAAATTAGCACTTCTATGATCACTTATAATTGTAAAAATTAAACTTACAGCAGGTAACAAAATCCAGTTAATCGAAATGAATAAATCAAAACACATTAAAATTCGACCAACCTTATGATTTATACATGTTGATTATCAGACAATTAAAAAATGAGATTCACCAAACCCCAACAAGAGATTTCTTAATTACAAACATATATATACATACAAGTGTGTGTGTCTGTGTGTGTGCGCGTGTGCCCATCTAGAGATAAAAAGGTGTACAAAAAATGTGAAAGATCAAGAAAGATGTGAGTTTTACCTGGTTTGTGTACTGGACTTGCTAATGGCCTTGGAAGTTAACAAGAAAATGCAACAACTAAAATGTATAACAATTTTTGGGATTTACTTATGCTGTATTTTTTTGTGTGTGTGTCTATATGTTTGTGTGGAGATACATATACACTGAGCTGCATGCATTGTATTGAAGAAAAACCTCAGGCGGGCTAAATTTAGATACGTATAGTGACGAAACATTTGCGTGTTGACAAATTTAGTGGGTCCACTAAAAGAAAAAGGAAGAAGAATATTAGGTGTATTTATGGATTTTTTTTGGATTTTAAAAGATTTTGAAAAGTTGTGATAAGAATTTAGAAAAAAATATTAAAAAATTGTGGTATTTGATTAAAAAAATTAAATTCTTTTTAAAATCTTTAGAAATCTGGAGATATTTATAATGGATTTATTTGGATATTATAAAATAATGAATTTTAATATCTTTATGTTTTCACAAATCTTTAATAAATTTATGAGAAATGATAACTAAAATAAACTGTCAAAAATCCTCGTTAATCTTTATATCAATTCTCTAAGATTATATATTAATGCGCACATAATAATAACATTTTTTGTATTTTTATTTTTTTTACAAATCTCTTATAAATTTATGAGAATTTAAAATTTTATCAGATTTTTTATTTAGAAGAGTATATTCAATTTAGATTTTAATTTTTTAATAAATTAGTAATAATCTATAAATTTTGAAAGATTGTTGTTGATTTTAATTCTATGCAGGTTCTCACTAAGTCGATATAGGATCTTATAAATTTAAATATAATCCTTCAAAATCTCATAGATTTTAGATGGATTTCAACAAACAATATATGATAAAACAAACTATAAAATTCATCAAAATCCATTATATTATGTGATAAAAAAATTCATCAAATTTGAAATACCATAAAATTTTAATATCTAAATCGAATATCATCAAATTTTAATAATTTTTTTAAAATTTAAATCAAATGCACCAGGATATTTTATAATCCAAATTTAACACACATAAATTTCTAAAATTTATTAAAATCTCACATGATCTAAATTGAATACACCCACTTAATCTCTACATCATTTCTCCGTGATTTAAAATTCACATAATATTAATATTTAATTAAAAATCTAAAATGACCTTAAATATGGATTTTCATTATTTTTACACAAATAATTTTTTTATAGCGTTGCTACTTAGCAGACACGGGCCTGATAGCACAAATGGACCCACATTGCAGTGCATCTCCAGAGTAGACTTGGAGTTGGGCCAAGGTATTTTAGTAAAGCGGCAGAAAATTCGAACTCTGTGATGTTTCTGAAGCAAAGCCCTCTAATTTCCACTTTACAAGGCCTCTGTAAATGCCTGTTTTTTTTATAAATAATATTAAAAATGATTAAGTTAAAATATACTGCATTATAGGATTATTATATACTTAAAATGAACGATACTAGTATTTCACTATTTGTATTTGTATATATGTACAGAAGAATACATTATGCATGTAATCTTCACAGGCGAATCTTTCAAGTTTCAAACAACCAAGACGCCTGAAATATACAAGAGTAACAAGATTGGCAGTGTATCAGGTGCCTCATAACTATCAGATATTATGCGGCAGATCGAATACTAGTTACGCTAGATTACAAATAGCTAGTCCACCACTTTAGACTTTAGAGTGCTAATTATGAAATATGGATCTGTAATGTAATGTACGACTCACATAGTGCTGGGCTTTGGCCAACAGTGGACCATGGTCTTTTTACCAAATAAAAAGTATGATATTCTTCATGCCAGGTGCGAAAGCCAAAATTAGCACTATTATTAGCGACACACGGTTTCTTTTTACCCTACAAAGATGATCAAGATACATGATACGGTAATATATAAGTAAATAACAGTTTCTTTCTGATTAATCCGACTAATTCTGATACTCGTTTTTTATAACAATGACTCACAAGTACCTTCAAGAAATTAATTAATAAATTTTAACCACCGTAAATTTGTACAAATTTTTACTGCGACCTCAAACCAAGTGAACGAGTGGGTAGCTAGCTTTCTATTTAAGAGCGGTATGAGCATACATCTGGTATGCCAAAAATGGAAGCCAAAGCCTTATTCTCAATCCTCTTCTTTTTCCAATCTCTTTTCATCTTCTTATTTTACTACTACATTAGATTCGAAAATAATAGCAAGAGTGCTCATCCACCACCACCAGGTAGATGGGGCAGGCCGCTCCTCGGACTCTCGGAGAAAGTCTAGAATTTATGTCAAATGGCCGAAAAGGGGAGCCACAGAAGTTCTTATTCCAGCGGATGACAACATATTCATCCACCATTTTCAAGACTTGCCTTTTCGGAGAGCGCATGGTTGTGATGTGCGGCGACAAGGCAAACAAATTTTTGTTTTCCAATGACAGAAAGCTTGTAAAAGGCTGGTGGCCTACTACACTAAACAAAATATTCGGAGATGTTGCTTCCAAATTTTCTGAATCCGGAGTCACTGAGACAGTACGTGGGAACTATGGATATCGTTACCCAGAGACACTTTGCCTCTTCATGGGAAAACAATGAGGTTGTGCATGCACATTCCCTGGTAAAGAAACTCACATTGGCGCTCGGGTGCCGCATGTCATTTAGTGTGGACGATGACTTGCCGACTTTTGCAGAGACTTTCGATGTACTTATATCAGGGCTCCTCTCGATCCCGATAGACCTGCCTGGTACACGGTTTAGGAGAGCCATAAAGGCCTCCAACCACTTGAGGAAACTGATGAAACAAATTATTGTCCAGCGAAAGATCGATATGGCTGCCAGCAAGACCCTGCCGGTAGACATACTATCACATATGCTATTGGCGCTGGACGAGAGTGGGAAATATATGAGTGATTTGGAAATCGTTGACAAGATCTTAGGATTGATGGTTGGTGCCTATGAGCCCACTAGCTCGGCTTGTGTCTCCATTGTCAAGTATCTTGCTGACATCCCTCACATCTATGATGGAGTCTACAAAGGTAATGTGTGCATATATAATCAAGCACCTTAATTTTGAAGCAACTAGAAGGAAATACTTTAGTTATAAACTACTCTCTAATGAGTAATGGAGCATAAATGGCATATTAGATGTACTAACATTTATGTATATGTAACATATATAATGACCAGAACAAATGGAGATAGCAAATCAAAAGGGAACGAAGAACTACTAGGCTGGGATGATATTCAAAAGATGAGATACTCGTGGAAGGTAGTGTGCGAAGTGTTGAGACTTGCGCCTCCTCTGCAAGGAGCGTTTAGAGAAGCTATGGTTGATTTCACCTACAATGGATCCTCAATTCCCAAGGGCCGTAAGGTATTTTATAGCAAAAATGTGTTTATAAATATAAAGGATCCTGGTTCATAACAAGTATTGGTCAATACGCTTTTCAGACACAAAATGATAGAATAAATTGTACGTAAGAATATTTTGAAACTTAAAATTGAAATGTTGCAGGTGTATTGGAGTGCAAACGCAACACATCTAAATCCAGATTTCTTTAAAGATCCCATGAAATTTGATCCATCGAGATTCGAAGGAAGTGGACCACCTCCATACACCTTAGTACCATTTGGAGGAGGGCCAAGAATGTGCCCAGGACAAGAATATGCAAGAGCGGAGATACTGGTGTTCGTCCACCATCTGGTGAAGAGGTTCCTTTGGGAGAAAATAATTGCAGATGAACGTATAGTTATAAATCCCGTTCCTGCTCCTGCCCATGGCCTTCCAATACGCCTCTTTGCACACTAAAAATGATCTTTTTCGTCCTTACAAGTTTACTCTTATCCAGCTATAAGTATAATGTGATTATTAGTTACGTCTGTGTATCTATCATAAATAACTGTTCAAGACCCTTGTATCGGTAGCTGTTTAACCATTATACAGGCATACAGCAGAGCCAAATGGTTACACATGTAAAATTAAGTATTATCGATTTATCATATTATAAAACATTTAAGTCATCTTTATAAATAAATTGCTTGTCATTTAAAATGTATTATGGCTCATGGAAACCTACAAGTAACAATGACATTCTAGCAGGCATCAAATGTTTTGTATTGTTGGGTTTAGTAATTAAACTTTCTAAATACCAACTACAGTACATACCTCCTGCAACTAATTTGCTCCTCATTTTGCAAAAACAAAAAACAAATTTGCTTCTTTTCTTTACCTATTTTAAGAAAGACTGTAAGAGGTAAGATGGCCTACATTGAGACATCCTAGGTGGAACCTGTATACACTCTGTTTGAATGCAGTAAACTAGATGAAAAATGAAATGAGAAAAATGAAAAATATCTTATTTAGTGCCGTTCTTAGTTCTTAGTGCAGTAAAAATGATAATTGACGAGAAACAATAATAATCACACCTTTCTCTTCATTGTAATCTTCTCAAGTACTTCCTCCATGCCGTACTTTAAGCTTCTCTCTATCTATGGTGTGCTCATTCCAGTCAGAAGACCAGTTCCTGTAGATCGCCCACCCATTGTCCTTTTTCTTTTCTTTTTTTGATAAATAAAAAAAATATTCCTCGGAACAACCAGAAACAAAGTCTAGGGGTATACCCCGCGATGAAACCAAACTAAACAAGCAACTAAGACAATCTATACCCAGTCCCAATAGATAATTACATCAAATCATCAATACTGATACATGTAGTTTCTATAGTTAAGCAAACTGAGTTGAAGTTTCAATGGCTTCCTTGGCGCTTTCTGCATCAAAGCAAAGCAAATGCCTGTAGTATTCCATAATTTCAAGGTAAATTGCTCGGAGTTGGTTCTCTATGGATGAATATTCCTGGTTTCTATCCTGATCAAAACCATGACATTCTGAATCTGGAAGAACCTCCATCGTCTTCAATGTGTTCATTGTATAATCCATGGCAGCAGCATTATGTTCATGTTGCTGGTTGAGAATAACTTTCTTAGCTTTCTTCGTTAAAGTGTTTCTTTCTACATCTGATAACCTCTTCTTTCCATTTCCGTTGCGAGTCTTAGATGAACCTACCTTTTCTGCTTGAGAATTACCTGTCTGACCAAGATATGCACCTCCCTGAGCATCACTTCCAATATTGGGCATGTGGTTTCCTGGAACATTTTTAATGCTGTTGTCAGTGCCTTGAACTAAGTCCATCCATTCTTTATGTTTGCCATCTGGAGAGGGAACGTCTAGAGCAGCAAATGCTTTTCCACATTGAAGGCAGTCAGCTTTACTGATTAGGAAAACTCGAGGAGATTCATAGTGACAACTGGGGCATGCAGTCAAAAATGTGTCTAATTTATCATGAGGAGCATAGTTTGCCTTGGGATTTCTTAAGCTCTCCCAATCCATTGCACTTATTTCTCTTTGATCTGTGAAATCATTCCTATGATCGCTTCCTCCAATGCTGCAGTCATTGTTCGAACTGATCTGATTACTTTCAATAACGTTATTGTCGTTGGAAAAACCTTGAGAAAAAAATTCATTAGCCGAGCTCTCCTGATTCACATCCAAGTCGTCTTCTTGTAGTTCTCTCGAATTTCCCCCGAGAACATATTTTATTCTTTGATCTGTTTGATCTGTGAAATCATCCCTTTGATCGCTTCCTCCAATGCTGCAGTCATTGTTCGAACTATTCTGATTACTTACAATAGCGTTATTAACGTTGGAGAAACCTTGAGAAAAAATTTCGTTAGCTGAGCTTTCTTGGTTCACAGCCATGGTGTTTTGTTGCAGTTCTCTCGACTTTCTCCTAATATCATAGTCTATTCTGGTAAATCTACTAGACAAGATATCCCACGCTTTATTCAAGAGTTTGTGGGCTTCAATTGACCTGAGGCTGCTTCCTTTAGCCAGTTGCACATATTGTTTTTTCATTGTCTGTGGATCAGCCAAAGGATCCACACCAAGGACAGTGTACCAGTCCACTTCCTCATCGTCACTGGAAACCTGCACAACAATGTTGGCTAGAAATTGCCAAAGTCTCTTGAGATTTGGAAACAAATTTTGCATTTGTTTACCAAAACCTATTGCACCTCTCAGATCATTTTCACGCAATAGTTTATCCACAAATTGTCTGGCACTGTTATCATCTGATACATTGGAGTCCATTATAATAGGCTCAGCTCTATACACGACAAAAAGTGAAGTCAAACTGTTGTTCTTTGCCTGCACAGAAATCCTTGTAACCTACGCAATATCTGATGTGATCAACCAGATGAATAAAGCTCAGTAAGGTATGCCAATAAAGGAATACTTATGACATGAAATTAGCGGAGATATAAGTAATTGAAGGTCATGAATGCGAGCAGTAAATTTTATCACAGAAATGTAGCCAACAAATATTTATAAACAAGTTAAGAAAACAATCCAACAAAAACTGGAAAACATACTTCCAAATTCCTAAATAATGCAGTGCACTTTCATGTATGACATAAAAGTATAATGTATTTAATATCCCTAGTCAAATATTGCGTAATTACTAATGCAAAATCTGAAAAAATTTATCGATACATCCAACTACAAGGGCTACGTGTCTTCCATTGATCAATCGTAAAGATCCTGATTTGAAAAACCTTCTTTTTAGGCGACGACAACATAAAGTTAGATATATACAAATAACGAACCAACCAGATTACTTAAACTTTTAATTGGAAGCAAGCAAAAATCTAGAAAAAAGTCACTAGCATCGTTTCATCTACAAAAAATATGTTCTGTTTAAAAAAAATTATACGAGTCTAATATATATTGACCATCACTGCCGAAATCAATTCATGTTTAAGCTCAAAAAATATATATAGCACTATAACTATTGAAAAGAAATCTTAGCTGAGATAAACAAAAATAAATTGAGTCGATAAATCTTTCAATTAGTTCAAAATTAAAAGATGGACATTAAACCTTATAAATTGATGTGTACAAATTGCAACAACTGAACACTATAAACAAGGGCATGAATNGTAAACCTTATAAATTGATGTGTACCAATTGCAACAACTGAACACTATAAACAAGGGCATGAATTTCAAGTATAATACAAGTCATATATACAAAAGGGCACAGTTAATACATAAAAATACACAAATAATTAGAATGACACTTATAACAATTGAAGCTTGATTAAGCAAATAAGCACGTCTATATATGGACTATATATGATGAATTATAATTGTGAAAATTTAATATACAGTATAAAACCGAATTGATCAGTTTATAATTAAAACGAATAAAACAACTCAATAAAATTCGACTGATCACCTTATGATTAATACGTACTCCTGGAGTATCAAACATATATAATTAGCTAGTTACAAAAATAAAATTTATAGTCTAAGCCACAACAAGGGGTTTCTTGATTACAAACATATATAAATATTCATACAAGCTAGTGTGTGGATGCTTGTGCATAGCCATAGATACAAGATCGAGAAAGAGTTGAATTTTACCTGATCTATGAACTGGAAAGGAGTATGGATCAAATCAATGGTGAGCTCTGCGGGTGAATTAATTTATTGAGTTTCTGCGATTTTTGATGTGTGTGTTGCTAATTAATGGGCTTAAAAGTATTCTAGATGCAATAACTAAAATGTATTAGAAATTTTGACGGTTTACTTGTGCTGTATTGTGTGTGTGTGTGTGTGTGTAGTGAGCTGCATGCAATGTAAAATCTCAGGCAAGGCTAAATTTAGATATACTGACAAGACAACATCCACGTCTTTACAAATTTAGTGGGCCCATGGAAAGAAAAAGTGGAAGAATATATAATACGGATGTATTTTATCTCTAAATACGATACTATGTAATATTTTTGCACAAAAGTAAATAAAAAATTGTTTACTAAATTTAAAAAATTATTCCTANTTATGTGATATTTTTGCACAAAAGTAAATAAAAAATTATTTACTAAATTTAAAAAATTATTCCTATTTTTTGCTTAAAATTTATTTTTAGAGAAAAGAGGTTCCATATTTTTGAAAAAATTTACTTGAAATAACAACAAATTTTGGTATCTAAACTTCTCAAAAATATTATTTTTTATATTATTACTCAAAACTCATTTGTCAATTAATAAGTCAATTAACTTAATCAAAAATTTACCTTATTTAGATCAATCAACTAGCAACATATTTGAACAAGTAATTAGCCCATGAAATTTTATATAATTTTAATTATAAAATATTTATATAATGATATTAAATTAATATAATTATAAATTTCATTTATTTATTATTCTTATTAATAACAATTAATTATTACACAATTAAATTTATAAGAAAAACTAATATAATAAAATTAAATTTATGAAATTAATTATTAAATTTATTTTAATTATATTTTTAAATATTTTTATAATTCATATAGATAATAAAGTAAAAACACAAATTTATTAATATATAGATAAAAAATTTACTAATTAAATTATATTTTTGAATCTTATCAAGGAGGTGGCTTGCCCAGAATTCCTAAACTTAATCTAATATAATCTCTTAATATTTTTATTGTTAGTAAATATAATCTCTTAACATTTTTTAAATATTTTTTTGTGTAAGAATAATTTTTTTTCTAATAAAATTATTTAGTCTATAAAAGCGGATTATTAAATTTATGAAGCACATTTTTAATATAAATTAATTATCATATATAATATAAAAAATTATTTTTTGTATGGAAATAAAAAAATTTCCAACAAAATTGTGTATTCTGGAATAATATTTCATTTGTCAAGTATATTTTATATATATTGGATTGCTATCTTTAATTATTTGTATTGATGATGTAATAATTTATTTATTTTTGTTACACGAACAATTTTTTAATTATGAATAAAAAAGGGAATCTCCTCTAAGTTTTATTCACATGCAAATTATTTTTAATTATTTTTTATATTTCTTTTTATTAAAATAGTAATATAAATTTAACTTGAAAACCCTAAAATTAAAATAAAATAATAATTCATTTCTTACAAAATAAGAAATTTATATAATTGAAAATAAAAATATTAAAATTATTATTAAATATATTGTTTTTTCTTTCTTTTCAACACTCTTACATAAAAGTTGAATTGAACTTAATAATTTATATTAATTACTATTTATTTTTATTTTTCTGTTAATATTTTTTTAACTTCACATCAACCCCTAAGATATAGTTAGTCCAAACAACATTTTTCCTATTTATACATGTATTCTATTTTATTTTTGACATAAAATTTATACATGTATGAAACTTCAATCTGCGGCTAGACACGTATGATATCAAACTGGTGGATCCTTGTTTAAAACACATATATATACACTGATGTAACTGAGGCACGTAGATTATTCACATTGTTGTATTGGGGCTGGTATATTCTGTGCATATTTCGGATTCGGAAATGGGACTTGGCCCAGTTTCGAAAAAGACTCTTGTAATTTGACTAGGTTGTCACAATTCATAGTTCAATTTTCCAAGTCCTTTAACAAGTCCAATTTTCCAGGCCTTTAACAAGTTCAATTCAGAAGTGTGCATTCGTTTCAACCAATTTTTATCAACAAACTGAGACCGACTGTTGAACATCATGCCATACTTTCAGTAGATCCCCCGATAGATTAGCAGTTAGCATAGCTATTTCTCAAGCATCTGTTACATAAATTACAAGTCAATTTTTATGAATAGGAAACATATATGTTAGTTACAATGTGAATACAAAACAGGGCTAATAATAATGAAATCCCAATTTGAAATTGCCCGAGCTGCCTCCCTCCCCTTTTTACATCAAGCAAGTCATAATTTTCAACAACACAAACAAGAGGTTCAATCATTCCGGAATCAATTAATTACAGCCTGTTAAAAGTAAACACAACTACAAGGATGGGATGATTCAACTATACACAAAGGTTCAGGCATTAATTGGAACTGCTCTAAAACATTTTTCAAAAGGAAAATAATGCATTGTTCACTACTAACAAACGGCATACTATACACGAAAGATTATCAACTTCCATGCAACCAGAATAGTTTACATGTTTTAGGGTTTTTGTATTGTGACAAGTGCCAAGATTACCTTTCAAATGATATTGAAATAACAAATTGTCGATATGTCCGAGTGGTTAAGGAGACAGACTTGAAATCTGTTGGGTTCGCCCGCGCAGGTTCGAACCCTGCTGTCGACGATTTTTTTTCCCCTTACTTTTTTGCTTATTCAAATATCTCTCTTACTATCTGAAATGTTATGATTTCCAACTTTAAATTGCTTATTCAAATATCTATCCACGTTCTGAAATGTTATGATTTCCAACTTTAAAACAGTTCTCTGATGAGTAGTAAAAAGGATCAGCGTGCAGAATTTCGTCCTGCCCTCCAGCAAATACGAGAAAATTTTGTGTGAGAACTGAAAACAAATGTTTTATTGGTTTCTGAAATCCTGACAGAGTATTCATATAAGCTTGAGGCTTGAGCCCATATCAATCTTTCCGGGTTGAATATCGAGAGGCCCAAACTGAGGTCATACTCCATTGATATCCAACTTAAGCCAAACGTTGCCAGTAGAATTTCGATAAATGAATTTCTTCGGTCCCAATTTAGGTAAATGGATTTAATGAATAATCTCGTTAAATGCATAAATGAATAAATAAAAATGTATTATTTATAGGTCCTATGTAAATATAAATGAATAATCACTATATTTCAAATAATATATTTTTATTTATATAATATATAAATACATTTCATCCAATAATCATTTTTAAATATACTAATAAGTCATATCATTTCAAAAAATGCCTCTAAAATTAATTGTTTCTTCCCTCCATCAAAATGCATCTTATCCTTTATTGTGCCTAATACATGGTAATGTGTACTTTATCTATTCTATTCTATGTATGCATGTACAGTACAACTAATATAGAATTTAAAAAAAATGTAATTAAAATTTACATAAAGAATTATAATCACGGTGAATTCGAGTTACATTTGAACATAATATATATATAATAATATTATAATTAAAAAAAGTCTAAAAATATTTTCTAAATGAATTAATATTCACTTATCGATAAATAAATATTATATTCTTTTATCGATAAATAAATAATCTCATTAAATGAATATATATTTGTGTTCACAAGTGTATTCATTTATGGAGTTTCTTCCGTAAGTTTGTAATACATGACCGTGCTCAATATTCTCAAGTAATGTAAGTGATCTGGCCATCTGGGGAGTGTCAACTGTCAAGTAGAATGATCGATTTTCATATCCAAAAATAAACATAACCAGGACGTACTCCAGACAAAATGGACACATTTTGGTGTTGGATGTAGAAAAAAAAACTTTTAATTTTGTAATTTTTCCTTACAAAAATTATCGGTTTTAGTTTATTTTCACGCTTATATTTTCGAATGAAATTTTAGGTTCTCGAACTCTTGTTACCGAATCTATAAAATGTTCCACAAAATTAAAATGTGCGTTGTAATTATATATCGATGACAGGGAGGTGCTTTTCAGTTTTCACCCTCTTGGTGTTGATAGATCAACTTTCTGCACTTTATAATAATCTTTTTTCTTCTGCCCACACCATCAAATTTTGGACAAAACATACAAATCTACGTACCTGTCGACAAAATTTATCCTACATTTACATGGTGAATTAGAGCGACACTTATTGCTTCCTGTCAATTTTAATTAATTGTCAAGAATATTTTTATTTCATTATTGGCCACTTTGAAACAAATAATTTGACATTACTGTCGTCCAATAGCACTTTTAATTTCATTATTTGTGATGAAACAATAAGTGAGACATGCACATATAACAAAATTATTGAGGATTTTAAATAAAACAGTAGGGTGGCGATCACTACACCCAAAGATGGGCATATGGGCCAGTTTACATATCCATAGTTCGCAGAAACTACGTATTCTAATTGTCTGTCACAATCGGTCTGCTTTGGGTCCATGAAGTTAGGCCCAATTATACAATAACAATAATCTCCACACATGAAAGGGATGATGAATATAAATGTATAAATACTAAAGTCTAAAGTTTAAGGAGTGGCATTAGAATTAAAAGAAAATAGTAAAAATCAAATAATTGTACAGCTCAATGAATCCAAGGGGTAGACAAAACAAACAAAATAACAAGGGTTTTTAGCGTATTGATTTGTCATCCTTCTGATCTAGTACGGATTATTTCTCATTGGCCAATAGATATAGCTAGTTATCCAATTGAGAGACCACTATTTCTTTTTGTTTTGTTGGCGTATAAATTTAACTAACTTGACGAATATTTATTCACTAATTTAAAATTTATACGTGCGTGAACGTCTCTTTTTAATGAGTGTTGATGGAGAAATCTGGTAATCAACAAAGATCGAGTTTCTTTGCTGGAAAAAGATCTGACGAGGCTGAGATGCAGCGGAGCGTGGTGGTTTGTATGAGATTGGGGGCTGAGATTGCTAGGTTTCAAAATAACTAGAGCTTTGTGTTCTCTGGCGGCTGTGAGCTCTAATAATTCCGACCCCCAACAATTTGCCTACGTACCTCTATTTATAGGCAAAATAGAGGATCAAGCCCACGTAGTTCTTGGCAAAGCAGAGGCCCGTTAGGAAACCTGAGTTTCCTTCTTCGAATCGAATGCAGAAAAGGCAAGTGGAACCTTCCTGGAAGAGGACTCTACATTCGGGCTT
>QRFB01008810.1:4981-18442 GCA_008931105.1 Oenanthe javanica
GAATGTTGTAGCAACCCTTTCAAGTTATATATAAGACATATATTCCTTGAATCATTGTGTTCATTTATTACATAGTATTTATTGCTTCATTAATTCGAAAAGTTGTATTCACCCCCCCTCTACAACACATTTGGACCTAACAATAGTCTTCGATTCTTGACTTGACTTCTTCGATTGATCTCTCATCCATTGAAGCTTCAATATCAATCGATCATCCTTCACTTGTGTAATTTCCTATCTCCAAATAATTACAATTTGACAGTTTAATTTACACATCAATTGATGAACTATATCAATCGACTCTAACATCAATTGATAAGAATAATATCAATTGATTTACAGCTTATCGATTGAAATAGACTAATTACACCTATGCTACAGTCCAAATTATCAGTTGATTCACATAAATATTTCAACTGATAAATGGTTTCCTGATCAATTGATATTTATAACTTTCCATATCAATTGATCAGTTACATCAAATAAAATTTCTATGATTCTAAGATTAATGTTATCATCAAATTACATGTAGATTCCTAACAAATACATCCTAGCTAATAGAGGTAAAATGTAAAATGTCTCAAGTATCCTTGTAGCAAATGAACCTGTGAAGCAAGATAAGACTGGTACACAATTGAGAAAGTGGAAAGCATGGATAAAAAATCCATGACTTTTTGGTCAAAGATCAGATGTTATAACTGTGATGAGATATGCCACTTTGCTAAAGAGTGTAGAAAGCCAAAAGCAATTAAGAAAGACAAAGACTATTAGGACCTTGAAGCCAAGTATGAAGATCTCCTGAAAAAGTTGCCAAAAAAAGCTTACGTAGCATAGGGAAAGTTCTGGGATGACACTGATCAGGTTGAAGATGAAGAATATAAAAATTAGCCTTGATGGCCAGGTCAAATGAAGGAACATCATCTTCAACCATCTAGGTATCGACACTAATCTCTATTAATATGTCTATCTCTCGATATAAGAAAAATGTAGAAGAGTTAAGCACTGAAATGTCCAACATACACACTAGTATAATAGCTGCTAATATGGAGATAAATATATTGTTTAACATGAATGCTGAGTTAATTGTAAAGAATGAAAAACTGGAACTTTTTTTGGTTACCATGGAATCCTAGAAACAGGAAAATGAATATCTTAAAAACAAAATTAGTTTTGCTAAACAGATTGAATATTTTTTAAGGGATCAAATTTCATAAAGTGAACTAAAAATTAAAGCCTATCAAATACATCAACTATATTAAAGGAATTCCATGAGAAGAACTAAGAAAAGACCAATGTAGGAGTTGGATTTTGACTATGAAAGTCAAAAAAAAAAATTCCTCAACAAAAGGAAAGAAGATTGAAAGTCTTGCAAATCATCACATTCTCAAAAATGTGATGACTCTAATCTTTAAGAAAACTATTATTTAGTTTGATGAGGAATCTCTGGTCATCAAATAACAGTTAAATGACGAAGATGAGCAAGAAGTAAAATCTTACAATCATAAATTATGTGATAAATTTGATTGCATGCCTTGTAACATAAATGACACGAATACATGTTTTAAACTTAGAAGACAATTGATTAAAAGATGTATAAGTCCAATCATGAATGCCAAAACATGTAAGATTAAGTCTACAAGTCCTTTTAAAAGTAAAAAAACACTACATGTCACCTACAAATGCATCTAGTACTGCTAGTAGTAAGGTTGGTAACAAGGATATAAAAACTAAAAACTTTTATGAAAAACTGCCTAAGACTGTTAAAAATTATGTTAACAAGTATGCAGTTAAGCAAAAAGGACCCGACCTTGTTTGGGTACCAAAGAAAATATGATCTATTTGTGATTGCAGGGCACATGTAAGAAGAAGAAGGTCATGTGGATTTTAAATAGTGAATGTTCAAGGCACATGACTGGTGACAAGGCCCTTATGTCATAATTCAGAGAAGAGACTAGCCATATGGTAAGCTTTGGACACAACAACATTGGTTATACAATGGGATATGACAAACTAGTTCATGGAAATGTTGTCATTGAAGATGTAGTTTTGGTGAATGGTTGAAAGCACAACCTGTTAAGAATATCTCAATTCTGTAAAGAGGATTTAGAAGTTGTGTTTGACAAGGAAGTGTGTCTCATCTCTCATAGAAAAACTAAAGAAGTTTCACTATGTGTTGTAAGAAATAAAAGCCTGTTTGTAGCTGATATGAACACTGCAGATAAGGAGAAAATTTGTTATTTCTACTCTAACGCTTCAGAAAAGGAATGTTGGAAGTGGCATAAGAGATTATCCTGCCTATATTTCAAGAACATCAATTCTCTAGTAAAAAGGGAATTAGTTAAGGACTTTTATGCCCTTGAGTTTTGTAATGAAGGATTATGTGAGGATTTTCAAAAAGGGAAGATGAAAAAATCAAGTCACAAAAGCAAAGGAATGTCATCAATCATTTTTCCTTTACAACTGGTTCCCATGGATCTGTTTGGCCCTATGAATGTCATGTATTTATCTAAAAATATATATGCCCTTGTCATGGTAGATGGCTTCTCAAATTACACATGAGTGCAGTTTCAGCATTCCAAAGATGAAGCTCCGCAAATCGATCATAATTGAAAATTTAAAGAGGCTAGACAAAGGACCAACTCATGTGGTGGAAATCAAGAGTGATAATGGCACATAATTCAAGAATGCTACACTCAATGAATTCTGCCAATAGAATGTTATTACTTATTAATTCTCTACACCAATGACACCTTAACAAAATAGAATTGTGGAAACAAAGAACATTACAATTATTGAGGCAATTTTGTGGATCCAAGTCACCAGCATCAACCTCTTCATCTTCATTCTCCTTATTAACTCCACTCTCACTTGCTTCAACATTAGGCACTCCCCATATCTCCTTCACTCATTCCTCCTCTGACATCAACTCATTCTCCAACTCTTATGCAAATAATAGAATTGTTTTATCTCTCTCATTCATCTCTCTATTTTGCATTAGGATCTCATCCTGGAATCTCACATCTCCATCACTCATAACTTGTACACCTACTAAGGTGGGGCCCTCAAGTGTTTCACTCTTCATGACGGTTGCTTGACTGTTTCTGGCATTTGTTGAGTTGTCGTCGTACGTCAATGTTCCCGTCACGTCCTTGGTGTCGATGTCAAGATATTCCTATCGGATATGTAAAATTCTGACATCGACATTTGACCCTAATTTTATGGGTGGAGCCATACAACCAATAAAATTCTTCTCTATGTTGAATATACTCTTATCATTATCGGTTGCATATTTGTATGCGTCCATATACTTAAAATGGCTTGCCAACAGATTCATGTGACTCTTCATTTTGGAGTGATTGTAATGAAGAAAATAAGAGTGTTAACACATAAGATGTATTGTAACGTGTCTTGTAAATGTAACATATAAGTTGTAGATAAAACATGTAACTTATCGTCGTAATATGTCACTTGTAATATGTGATTTGTCACGTGTAGTTGACAACATGTAATATGTATTTTGTCACGTGTAACTTATTGGGTGCGACTTGTAACTCATCACATGTAATTTGTCACTTGTTACATGCAATATGTAACTCGTGATTTTTCATGCGTAACTTATAATTTGTTGTTGTATTGTCATTGTAACATGTGACATGTAGTCGAGACTTGTAATTGTAGTGTGTAGTATGGATTATTAAGCCTAGATGTCGTAGTGTCAAAGATGTTGGCAGACACATGAGCCACGACCATAATACTTGATTCATAAGTGTAGCTCATAAGTTGTAATTGTTTCAACTTGTAGTCGATATACATAGATGGATACGCGTAGTGTGTTGTCATAATATGTAATATATATCCGAGATTCATGGGTGTGACATGTACAATGTCAATGTAACTTGTAGTCATAATATCATACATGTAATTCTTAATGCATATTCGTCATACGTAGTTCACGTTGTGTAAATCATCATTCGTTAATTATATATTCGTAGGTGCATGCACACTTTTAAGTTGTTAAAAGGCCTTCCTCTCTTGAAATAAACTTAATTTATTATAATTTTTTCGTGGTGTAATAACAAAGTTCGTTGCCATATAATGTTTGCCTTTGTTATTTTTATTATATACATATGTGGCACTAGGGTTGCCCCTAGTCGTCGTTCATACGTTGAGGGTGATCAACCCTTTTTGGTCAATAGTGTCGGGATTCTATGCCCCTAGCTATTATTATTGTCGTTATACATCAATGCATTATTTATCGTAGAGTTTGTATTGTCATGCATATGACTTAGCTAAATGTAAGACGTAAATAACACATAATAAATCTAGCATATTTATAAATGCATTGTCAAAACAATTAAGCATATGAGACATGATATATAATGTACAAGCATATTTTCACATAGTTCACATTAAAGCATGTAGATCTCAAAGAAGACATCAAAACCAAAAGTAAACATGTTATATACTTGTCAAGATAAGATTAAAAGAAGTAATTAATTCTCAAAAGAGCATATCGTATGATAATTATTTGAAAAATAAATGTAGATGTCATTTCGGTCGACATGTTGGATATCGTCGGACAAGTAGCCTTTGAGTTCTTGTATCCAACTTGTCATGTCGGTATTTTGGGTGTCGTCCTCGTTATTTGTTAAAGTTGTAATTGTCACATAATGATATGGGTTGTTGCCCCTTGTCGTAAATGTCGTGAGGTACTGCCCCTTGTCGTTGTGTCCACATACGAAGATTAGAAAAATAAATGTAGATGTCATGTTTATCGACATGGAAGATGTCGTCCGACATCTTAGATGTCGTCGGACATGTTAGATATCGTCCGACATATTAGATGTCGTCAGACAAGTAGTCTGTAAATGCTTGTGTCCAACAGTCGTTTGTCGCAGGTTTGTATCTGTCGGGTTGTCTCCTGTCGGGTTGTCTATTGTCGTACATGTATAAAGGACATGTTAGACAGATTGACTCGACGGAAGACTGCCCCTTTCTTTTCCTACATGTTAGATTGATGACATGTGTAATTAAGTCCTTTAAGACCTGTCAGACATCTCCTGATTCCTTATTTCTTTACGTCATAGATTGTCGTTCATTGTTGTGCCTATGTGTTATGTCTTTTTGTCATTGGGACTCCGTGTTGGTAGCATTCTATGTAGTAATTTTCTCATTTTTAACAGTACCCAACAATATGAAGGCGCAATAATGTATCAATCATAAACCAATAGAAGTTTTTAAATCGAAACTCAAATAGAAGAAAGAACTAATAATGCAATTAATTGAAAATATGTCTCAACAACTTATTATAGCAAAAGGAAATAAAAGTAAGGGCAGATAAGATTATGTATTATACATCTTAAGGTGAAACACACTCTAACTTCTTCAAATTCGGGCCTCGTCTAGTGTCGACAACTTTAATGCCACTCGTCCAACGCTGGCGTCAAATAAGATGGTCAGGGGAACTTGTTCCTTCTCGTTCATTTCTAGAATATGAACGTAGTTGTCATCATCATCCCGTTTGTCTTCCTCCAATCTGACATATGACATAGATTTTGCTTGGACATCGTCCATTGACGTGCATGGATATTTGGTCAATTCGTTGCATAGAGGGGAGTCCCTGATCAGTCCCTGATAGAAGGCTTCAATAGCCATCGGTATATGGCAGTTGGTAATTATCACCTTTTCCATGTTAAATCTTGTCAAGTAGTCTCTTAGTGGTTCCATGTACCTTTGGACGACACAGTACATGTCACTAGTTGTCTTCTCAAATTGTCTGTTGGACACAAACTGCAAGTTGAAGGCGTCGACTAAATCAACAAAAGAGCATATGCTTCCATTGGACAGGCCCATAAACCACTGTAGTGCTGGTCCCAACAGCGTCGAACCGAACCCCTTACACATACACGGCTCTCTCAACTCCTTTGGTATGGGCACCGTAAACATTCGTTGCTTGTATTGGGCTATGTGCTCTTGAGGATCCGTCGAGCTATCATAAGGTTTCATGTTGGGAACTAAGAATCATTTGGGTATGTCGACCAGAGCAATGTCATCAGAGAACGGAGAGTCCACATAACTTGTTGGCGTTGAATTCTCCAAAGGCTTTGGGACACCGGAGATTATCTGAATTAGTTTCCTCATCTCTTGTATTTGTGACTTCAACCTGACGGCATCTGGTACATGTCCTTGTGATCTAGAACTTCGGTGTCTCGACCATCCAGATGTTTTATCTCGTTCTGTTCCCCGTTCGTCTGTCGTCTTGTTGTGTGGTTGTCATGTGTTGTTGGCATTGTCAGTGATGGTGTTTTCATCTCCATCAATATCAGTAGTAAAGTCATTTTCTCTGTCTTGTTATTCATCATCGCCAACATCGTCCATGTCTAGTCATCACACAACACTCGGTCTGGTACATCGTGTCGTTGTCTTGTTGTTAGACTTCATTGTCGTCAATTCCTTCTTCAAGATCTCATTTTCTGACCTAATGGCATCTATATCAGCTTGTAATTTCTTGATGGCAGAGATCATTCCTTCATCACCAACTATATCATCACCTGGATCATCATCTAGATTTGCAGGGCCTGCACGTAGGGGGTCATTGGTCATGTTTAATGTATCACCGGAAAATAATTAGATTCTTAACCAGGTTCCCATAGACGACGCCAAACTGTTTTGGTAAATTTTTGTAGGTTAAAATTAAGTCTAATTGATTTCAGGTGTGATTAATTCCAGTGAACAAGCAAACAACAAGAACAAAGTAGAAATTAACAAGACACAAACCCCCGTCAAGAGGTAAAAATCGTGGGTGGGACTTTCCCCAAACAAATGTGATCCACTATAATGATGTTACAATGTTTACAACTGAAGAAGATGAAGTTACAATGAAAAAAATGGGAAAGTAAGCTCTAGACGTCAACTACTAAGTAATATTGTTGCTGAGGTAGAGTAGAAGTATAATGTGATGTGTAGTGTATATATTGTGATAATGTACTGATATTTTGTTGTATTTTACTCCATTTGCACGTGCCTTGATGATAGGAAACCACTTCTCCACGATCCTATTGATTATGGATAAGATAGTCTTCCCTTCTTAAAATTCAGGATAGTTGCTTGACTGTTTCTGGCGTCTGCTGAGTTGTCATCGAACGTCACTGTTCCCGTCACGTCCTTGGTGTCGACGTCAAGATATTCCCGTCAGACATGTAAAATTCTGACACCAACAATTTGTTTTATAAACTTTTATTAGTTTATGTTATAAATTTTAATTAATTTATTTTATAAATTTTAAATTAAATTTATTCAATCAATAAACTTTTATAAACTTTTATTTTATAAACTTTTATTTTTTATGTTATAAATTTGAATTAGTTTATTTTATAAATTTTATAAAAGATTATTTTAAAACTTTAATAAAAAAGGTGATCCATTTTGGTTATGTTACTCTGCCAACTGAGAAGTGAAAATCAACAGTGAAAGTTCAAAGTCACGTGGATTTGTATTGCTCACGCGTATGTATGTTGAAGTGCACGCACTAGTTTATACTAGATATATGCTCGAGTTGACTTAAGCGTCTCGCGCAACTTACAAGGGTAATGAATTTGTCTAAGACAATGAACTGTTTTAAGGAGAAGCTAGCTTGCACCACTAGTTTTTTTGTTGCGTCTGTACAGGTAATACATGGAGGCGCAACTTGAAGACTAGGCGCCAGTAATATCACCAAAATGCAGTTTGGCAATCCAAGTGTTGTACCCTTTAATATTTATTTTAGATTTATTTATTTTTCTAAAAAATTTAAAATTCTTGAAAACTATTTTTTTAAATATTAATTTACGTATTTTAAATTTTTAAGAAATTTCAAATAGTTTTGAAAATTAATTATTTGTAAATTTTTATTTTTGATTAATTTATTTTCTAGGAAAAATAAAATTCTGTAAATTTAAAATTTTCTTAAATATTAATTTGAGGGTGCTCAAGAGTAGTAGTTGAAGATTTTTCCGGGCATTGAAGACAATTAAGATTGACTAAAGAAAATCCAATGAAGTTAATTCTAGAACAAGTTGAAGAATAGGTGGTATTGATTTTCTCAGAGGTTTACTCCATAGGATCCCACTAGTTAGGTTTACTAGGTTTACTCAATTTGGGTACAGTTTTTGGTTGATTTGAGTTGAATTTTTGGATGAAAAATCTTAGAGGTTAAGTAGTGAAGGGGAACAGACTGGACTACTTGGAATATCAGTACAAAGCCTTAAAGTTTATTCTACAAGAAGTTCGTGCTAACACTGCAGATCATCTGGAACATAGGATTACAGCCATCAAGGACCTAAGGATATGATGTTAGTGACATTATGAAGCTGTAAGAATAGTAATCGTGATAACTCAACACTAGAACATAATAAGTGAATAATACTACATCTACATAGAAATTAGGAAGAAATGAAGATAAGGCAAATACAGTAAATCAAGACATTAAAAGAAGTTTTGAAGTCTACTACAAGTAACTGAAAGAAGTTCATTAATATATTCATGCCTTAGTGAATAATAATGGTTGAAAACTTTCTGGGTTTCAGAAGTGTTGAAGATTCAGTATAGAAGTGTCACTAGAAGATTTCAGTGTAAAGACATTGATTGAAGATAGACAGTGTTCGAAGCATAGGAATCTAGAAGAATTGAAGACAAGGTAAAGACAAAGGTTAAAGAATACAGCTGCAGTCTTGAAGTTATACTCACTGAAAAAAGTTCATTTATATGTTCAAACGTTAGTGAAGAACAGAGAATGAAGTATTCCAGATTGTAGTAGTAATGAAGACATTGTCTAAATACTAGAAAAGATTCTAGTAAAAGTACAGTGTTTATTGACAGTCAGTGTTCGAAGCAATAAAGAACTGCTGCACTCCTGTCATTTGATTTAATTGATAATATGAAGATCAAGATCAGTGTTAGGCATTTGTGAACCAGACCAGTGCACTAAGTGTCAACACAAAGGAATTGGTCAACATGTTTATTGTACAAGAAGAATTGACAAGAAGCCAAGTATGTAAGGATTGAAAAGAAGTTGAAAATACTCCAAGTCATTATACAAGGTGGAGAAAATCGACACTTAGTTATACTAGGTGAAGAAAATCGATACATACTATACATGGAAGAGAAAATCGACACATAACTTGTAGTATGCCAAAAAGCATCTAAATCAATTTTACATGGGAGAAAAATCGACACATGCTTGCACAAGGGAGTAGAATTCGACACATAGGCTCTTTGAATGATGAAAAATATTCTAAGACATATACTAGTGAAGAAAAGTCGACACATGCTCATATAAGGGACAAGAAATCGACACATAAGTTCTTGGCATGATTAAAATTTCTCTAAGGCATATACAAGGAAAGAAAAACCGACACATGGTCATACATGGAGATAAAATCGACACATGTTGTCAAAGTCAAATAAAGTCAACTTAGTCAATATACAAGGCAATATTATTCGACACATTAATCCTCTATGAAACATGGATTATTTTCTAAGTACTAATACATGAAAACAATGTTCGACACTCGGAAAATATCCACGAGATTCTCAAAGTAAACTCAAGTCAACATACAGGGGAGAAGTTGTCAACACTTAGAAAGCTGTTCAATTATTATAAAGTCTACACTACATAAATAAAATGAATTATTCATTTTGAGGAGTTGGAATACATACAACCACACAGAGAGATACAGAGAGAAATAGAAGCCGGAGAAGAAGAGATACAAAGCCATACACATACTTCACCAGAGTTTTATAATCTAGGCGGTTCATTATGTTATAAATATATAGGGCTATTATAAAACAATCTCTGTTAGATTGATTTTCTTTTTGTACATTCACAGATCTATACATTGTAATAGGAATCCGTCAGATCTATTTTTTGTAGCAAAGAACTAATTTGTTCTTTGGAAACCAGTTATATTTTAACTGGATGTAACACGCCTCTAGGTTTATATACGAAAGATATATTCCCCGAAACTTGTCTCGTTTAATTACTTGCTAATTTTTTAGAACTTTACTGTTTATTCATAAAAATAGAAAATTAGTAAGCCATCCTCATAAATACTACAAGGACTCGAACCACTAACTGAACTCTAAATTATTTATTCGCAAAAGATTCGAAATAAAATTTTAATTTAGTGAGTATCGTATTCAACCCCCTTCTACGATATTTCCGGGACCTAACAATTGGTATTAGAGCAGACTAGTTGATATACAAATCAATATCCATTAACTCAGCGAAACTCACCGTGTCGAAGCTAGTTGGACTCAGATTGGAGACCTTGTTAAATAAGTTTAATTATAAACTTTATAAAATTTATTTTATAAACTTTTATTAGTTTATGTTATAAATTTTAATTAGTTTATTTTATAAAATTAAAATTAAATTTATTTTATATACTTTGATAAAATTTATTTTATAAAATTTTATTTGTTTATGTTATAAATTTTAATTAGTTTATTTTATAAACTTAATATTAAATTTATTTTATAAACTTTTATAAATTTATTTTATAAACTTTTATTAGTTTATATTATAATTTTTAATTAGTTTATTTTATAAATTTAATAAAGTTTACGATTCATATTTATTAAACTTGGTCTATGTGAATTCGTTAGCCAAGTACACATTGCAAGGCCATGAAACTCGACACATGTAGCTCTTAAAGAGTGAAGAATATTTTAAGTCATATGACATGACTTAGAATTCGACACATGCACTTCACATGGTACCATGTAGTGCAAGAATCGACACATATGCTTGGATCACTTCAAAATGGCTAAGGCATGAACATTGGTTAAGGATTCGACACTACACAACTTGCAGTTTGGTACCCTTTAATTTTTTTATTTTAGATTTATTTATTTTTCCAGAAAATTTAAAATTCTTGAAAACTAAAATTTTTCTTAAGTATTAATTTACGATATTTTAATTTTTAATAAAATTCAAAATTCTTGAAAATTAATTTGTTGTAAATTTTTATTTTTGATTAATTTATTTTCTAAGAAAATTAAAAATTTTGTAAATTTAAAATTTTCTTAAATATTAATTCGAGGGTGCTCAAGGAGTAGTAGATGAAGATTTTTCCAGGTAATGAAGAGAATTGAGACTGACTAAAGAAAACCCCAATGAAGTTAATTCTGGAACAGGTTGAAAAAGAAGTGGTACTAATTTCCTCAAAGGTCTACTCCATAGGATCCCACTGTTTATTCGGATGGTGAAAAAGAAGAGATTAATTTGGGTACAATTTTTGGTTGATTTAAGTTGAATTTTTGGATGAAAAATCTTAGGGATTAAAGTAGTGAAGGAGAACAGACTGGACTACCTGACATCTCAGTACAAGCCTTAAAGATTATTCTACAGGGATATTATAAGAAGTTCGTGCTAATACTGCAGATCATCTGAAACACAGGGTTACAGCCAACAGGAATCTAAGGATACAACCATATTATCTTTAGATGAATTATTTGTATGCTGGAGACCTATGAACTAGAACAAGAGATGAAGAAGATAATATTTGGTAAAATAGGTTGTTAGCATATCCACTATATTTGTGACCCATAAACCAAATTTGATTGAAGTCAAGGTTGAGAACCTCTGTACAGAAATGAAATGATCCGAGAAGCTGAATTGAAGATGTAGTAGCTCAAGGTAGTGGCCAAGGTGTTAAAAGTGAATCTTACACTTTGAAATAACTTGAGAAACTGGATGACAAGTCAAGCCTGCAAGGCTATTGGAAGTTCAGTGACATCAGATTCAGACGGAATCCCAATTCTTAATCTAAGATCCTTACCTATAGATTCCAAAAAGGAAATTTTCAATAACAGTTTAAGAGGTTGTTGCAAGACAGGGATGGTTAGAAATCAAAGACAAGATCAGGGTTGTGCTACACAGTTCAAGAAGCCTGTACAAGTAAATGATGAAAGATACTATGTTGGGTTGAAGTAAGATAATCAAGCATTGGTGAGGATGCAACAAGGGAAAATAGTTGTTGATGAAGTTAAAAGCAAGGTTGATTCTATCAGGGACAGTGATGAACCAAATGGATATCTGGCATCAATGACCAACACTGGAGATGAATCACTAAGCACTTCATATGTACACATTCTAACTAGTATATGTTTATCTAATTCAGAATTGTATGATTATTAAGTTTTGAAATGTATTATATTCATGTCATCATGTTAACATCTTAGGACTTAAATGCTTAATTGATTGCTAAGAATTTGATTTGCATGCTAGGATTCATGATTGAAATAAGTACATTTCATACTTGATTTTATATGCAGTAAAATGCATATCTTGAATTAGATAATGTGTTCTAGACGGTTAGGTGTATACCTGAACATTTGCTGGAACTTGATTTAAATCTTATGTTATTTAATACCTCTGCTAATGTTATGAAAATTGTTAAATAGACAAACAGGTCATAGATCAAATATTTTATACTTGTTCTTATTGTGATAAATGACTTGTTAAGTGTATGTGAAATTTGATATTGCTCATAATGTTTTATTCAAATACTCTGTATATCCTTGAAATTGTTTATGTACTTATTTTCATATGACTTGCTCCCACTCACATAGTTGTACTTAAATGTCAAATCAGTTAATGAATTGCTTGTTAAGGAGTAGAATATTAAAAGATGGTAAAATTATCTAAGTAGTCAGTAAAACTTGTAGATTCGAGGATTAATCTAAAACTGACTTAGGTAATTAGAGATAGTTAAAATGTTACACAATAACATAAATGGATTAGACAGAATGAGTAATTAATTTGTTAGTTCTTCTATCCATGAGCTTTTAGAAAATTATTGAATATCTGTAAATCTGCTTGACATCTGTTACACTTGTGTAGAATGATTAAGTATATAGTACTGAATTTTCTAATATGCATATTGAAGCTGTTGTTACCACTGTTGAAAGTAATATCTTTAACCCATCTAGACACAATTAAAGTTGAGTACCAAGAAGCTTAATCATTTGTGATTGCAGAGTATGTAACAAAAGTCAAAAGTTATGTGATTTCGTGACATTTATTGCACGAGGCATATGATTAAGATTGGAGCTCTAATATCACGGTTTGTTCAGAAAGCCTACCCAATGGTAACCTTTGGAGATGACATCAAAGGATGTACAAGGGATTTGGCTATCATGATTTTGGAATTGTCATCACTGGAAGCATCTTTCTTGTCGATGGACTTAAGCACTAAGCACTATCTATAAGGCACTAGGGAATTCTTTGTCAAAGGTTTTCTGGAAAAGCATTGAAATAGAAAAGTGTTTGATTTCAAGCAAGAAAGATGGAAGATCACTCAACTGAGAGTGAATTGGTGATGTTCATGCATTCAACAGATAATATATCGCATATGGTGATTGATCACATCAAGCAGATCAAGTTGGAAGCAAAGTACTTTGAAGTTGAAGCGATTAACA
>QRFB01008812.1:11150-22577 GCA_008931105.1 Oenanthe javanica
TATATATATATATATATATATATATATATATATATATATATATATATATATATATATATATATGTTAAGGTCTTTTTTTGAGTTTCAAGTTTGAATCGAATTTAGATCGTATTTGGATCGGTATGCCTCAAATCCTAATTCAATTTTTTTTTGGTCTAAAAATTAAATTCAAATTCAAAAAATCGGTTTCGGTAAATTCAAAATTTCAGATTGGATATCTGTTAGATCAGATTGTTTTGTCATTTCTATTGGTAATGAATATCAAATTCTTGACATTTGGAAGTATTTCAAATAAAATGTCTTTTATGTTTATTATATTTAGGGAATTGATAAATTAACTTTATTTGTACAATCTAAACTCTATTTTGATATTTTTATTACATAAAATGTCTTTTATGTTTATTATATTTAGGGAAGAAAGAATTGAAGAATTTATATGTTAAAATCCGGATGATCTAATTAAAAAAATCTATATTATATTAAATGTAGATAACATGATAAGATTAGGTCTATACAATAATTACTAAAAAAATATTTGTGAAGGGTCTTATATTCATAGCAACTTCAATGATGCTGACGAAAAAGTAAATAAGGTCGAATTGTCGTTTGACAGATGAATGAAGTGTCTCTACCACTAAAATAAATTATTGTTTATGAAGATGATCGCGAATGGGCTTCTCCTTGTTTTAAATACATGAACATATATCGAAACATTTTCGATAACTAATATTCAATCCAGGAAATGGTATACAAATTTGAAATTAACGGCACACCAAAACATGATATAAGAATTTTTCTAGCAAATACCGATTGTATAAACCAGCATTGAGCATAACATAGTACACTTCATATTGAGGTATTATAAGGAATTATTGATCATGATTACCTACTATGTATATTTTAATATGCAGCGAATCATGCTTTAATAAGTGAAAAGGCACGTACAAATAGCTATATCTAATAGAAATAAAGTACGAGAAACATATACAAGTATAGAAAAAAATCAGCACTAAAGGTTACGGTGGTAATCATACTATTTGGGAACTGAAATGACATGACAAGGCTAATGTATATTACATAACTTTTGGGGCTACTCACTTCTTGTTCAACAAGAATTAACCCCCTGTCTAGGCAATCTTCACTATTCCAAAACCTTCTTCACTTACAGCAACTATAGGTTGGCCATCTTTTACTATCATGTCCACGTATAAACTTTGGAACATCGTGGAGAATTAATATTCAATTCAGAAAATGCTATATAAAGTTTGTTGTTGAAATGATCTCAGATGTGGAATTTGAGTGTGAGCTTTTTGCATGCAACAATATCTGCACGAAGATTTAATGAAAAGTAGACAATTTGAAAAACTGATCAGTCATTATAAGCTTAATGTATATGATGACATATTATAATATTATTACAAGAATCCCATAAACTACAAAGAATTTTTAAAAGATAAAAACAAATAATTGTAATATTATAGTCGTACATTATATTAGATAGAAATAATAATAATAAAAAAAATATCGAAAGAATAAGAATAAATATAAATAAAAAATAGAATAAGTAGGAGGTATTAAAAGATAAAAATAAAGAATAGTAGTATTATAACCATACATGATATTAAATAAAAATAAAATTATTAATAGAACAAAAATAAATATAAATCAAAAAAATAAAATTACAAATAAAATATTAAAATATGAATAATAAAATAATAAAATTAACCCATATATTAACATTATAATAATAAAATCACACATGATATTAAATAGGATTAAATAATATTAAAAATTAAAAATAAATATAAATATAAATTTGAAAAAATAATATAATAAAATACGAAAAATATAAAGTTAAAAAGTGATCAGTCTATGAACGGGATATAACTAGTAATTATTGTATTTACATTGCACTTACTTTTTATATTATATATCTATACACAATGATTTTTTCCTTTTAGCTTATTTTACTAATATTCAATTCAACGATAGAAAGCTTGATATTCACAGGAATTCAAAGACAATCAAAGAGAAGACAAAGTTAGTAGCTAGCATCATAAATAACTAAATTTTCAAGTACCCTAAATTACTGGCACCATATCAATCCACACAAGGGTAATTAAGATCCGAAGAACATTTTCATTCTACAACTACAAACTTGAAAAGAATAAAAAAATACACGAGAAAAGATCAAGTGATTACGTGAAACAACTACAAACTTCATATGTTCTTCTAGACATATTTGGAAGCTCTTGATAAGAAATGGCTCTTGTTGAGTCTTCAAGACTTGCTAAGATTATAGCTAACTGAATGCAGTAATAAACATCAGTAAATAATATACACCTCGATAAAGAATAAGGCTTATCTTGTTTCTTCTAATCTTTTGCCTTAAGAATGTTTATATAATCTATTATAATTTTCTAATCAGAAATCAATTAATTCATAATCGTGCATACTTAGAGCCTGGAGAACATGCGACAGAAATTCGGAAGTAATTTTGGGCAGAGCGTATCATTTGTCTAAGGCATGTGGGTTTGGGGAGGTAAAACAGTAGTACATGGGCAAAGGTTATGCAAGGATAATATTGTCTTTTTAATTAGAAAAAAATGTCTCAGAATTAAATTGTCTCAAAATTAAATAATCTCAACCTTGTTCTCTCATTATATATAGAATAGAAAGAAAGATAGATAGATAGATAGATTGTCCTAAAAATACTAAGAAAAAGATCGCAACATCTTCTTTCAAGATGCAAACATTAGTATTAAACCCTGGGCCAAACAAGTGGTGTTTACGTTGGTAACATACAACATACGTAAAAGAATCATTAAAGAATTTCATAGTACTTCATGGGTGTGTAGAAAACGTAAATGGGCTTCAATTGATTTTTTTTTCGATTCAAACAAGTTCTATATATGTGTGTACTATATTATGACTAACACTTTATATATACAAAATTACGTATATTTTTTTTATACAATATGTGTCTAGCCTTAGCTCGTTTCTTACGGATACATGCATATGTATAATTTTTTCTCAATATTATAACTGTTAGCCTGGGGTGTTTATCTATACACTACAAATTATAACATAACATCATCAATTATATATGTTTACATTTAGTATCAGCCTACTAAAAGATACTATAGACCAACTTTGATGTTCTTCTTCTACTATAATTTAGTTTTATGTAGAATCATTATTTTTAAAGAACATTATCTTTCATCCAAATTTATAACATATGAACGTTTGTAGTAGTCATTTGCATTCCAGATATTATGTTCTATGCACATGAACTAACCACAAATATATTACTCCATATTTGACTCTCAAGAAGTTTTATTGTTGTTGTCTACTACTTATGTCTTTCACAACTTAATTTATTTTCTGGATGTTGATGGAGGAATTTGGTAACAACAAAATATGAGGTTCATCGGCATAATCAAGATCTAGGGTTGTGTTTTTCACTTGAAAAGTTGTCGAGTGTGGTGGTTGTTGAATATTGGGGGCTGAGATTACTATGGTTTTTAGTTGGTGGCAACTCTCAACGTCCAACCCCTAACAATGTGCCTACGTACCCCTATTTATAATTAGGGATCAAGCCAACGTAGTTCTTGCTGAAGTAGATGCCCGATAGAAAAATGGAAGAGAATCCTCTTGGAAGAGGTCTCCACATTAAGGCTTGCTTGGGTAGGTCAAAGCCCAGTATAAGGCCCAAAGACTTCATTAATCCGACATTGACCTGAAAACCGTGGGCTCTAATCAGTCCACTACAGCTATTTCTCGGATACCTTGACTGGAGGCCAGCACTAGACCCACCTCGAATGTAGGACGCGTCCTAAACCCTCAAACGAGGGCAACCCGCCTGAGTACAGGGAAATGATCTTCCAAGACAAAGTTAGCAGCACACCATAACTCCCTTGCGAGGGCAACCCGAGGAATATAGAGTTATGACCTTCAATTGGATTGACATACATAGATGGCGGAGAACCTTTAAATTAATCTTGGAGGCACAGGACCTTTAATAACAACAACAATAATCCACCTAAAAAACTATAAATTCAGCCCAATAGATACCACCAGCCCATCACAAATAACAAATGCTGAAATTTGGGCATAACAACTACCCCAATTCCTTGCAATATTGTAAATATAAGATGAATTAAATCTTTATAAAATTTCATAGTTACTACGCATATTCCTACTTTTTTCTTCACTTATTTCAGAATTATGTCTTCCACACACTCTTCAAATATCTCACGCATAATAAGAACTTTTATGACGTGCCATGTAAAAACAAAATTACCTCTGAGTGGCTTCAAAATTAACAACACCCCTAATTTTATCAAAATTTTACTCCAATGAGACGTTGGGAGCCTTCAATAAAATTTTATTCCCATGAGGCGTTGAGAGCCTTCAATAAAATTTTACTCCCATGAGGGGTTGGGAGCCTTCAATAAAATTTTACTCCCATGAGGCGTTGAGAGCCTTCAATAAAATTTTACTCTCATGAGGCGTTGAGAGCCTTCAATAAAATTTTATGCCTTCATTAAAATTTTACTCACATGAGGTATTGAGAGCTTTCAATAAAATTTTACTCCCATGAGGCGTTGAGAGCTTTCAATAATTTTTTTGTACTTAGAAAAAATTCAACCAACAACAAAAATATATCAAGGAAGTTAGATTTTTACTTGGAAGGAGTGACTTGGGAGATAGATATAGAGATGCTGCTCCTCGTAAAACTCAGATGTCTAGGTCTTTTTCTGGATTTCTTCACTTGAAAATAGAATATTAGATCATCTCCAAGTTGTATGAATTTCTGTTATCTTCTCGTGTGCTGTAAAATCATCTAATTCTGACTTCTGAAACTCAAGTTATGACCGAAACAGTGATTGTTGCGCAAACTCTCCCACAAATCCCAATTTTCATCTGAATCAAGCCAAAATAGGCTCAATTCTTTCCTCCATATAATGATCTTTAGATATTTGTCTTCATGTGACTTTCTACCTGCAAAAACCCAATCAACAACAGAAAATATTAAAACATTAGGGTTTACCTAATATACTCGCTTTGTGATATGGAGATGCAGCTCCTGATAATTGTGTCTCATCTCCGCAAGTCTCCCTCTCCATGTGCTTGTTCTTCAATTAACCATAACCTCCTCCCCATACATGGATTTCGACTGAACGTTGTAAACCAATTACCAGCCGGTTTTCTAAACCGAGTAGAATTTTTTGATGAAAATTCACAGCTGTCTTTTCTCTCCAGTTTCGGACTGACACCTGATGGATTCTTCTTATTTTTATCACTCTGAATTAAAGAGAATTCAATAAGCTTCGAGTGGGCTATAAAATCATCCAAATCCGAATTGTAAAACTCAAGATATGACCCAACAGTGTATGTAACGCGTGTAACACAATACATACGAATTTTCTTCTATTTTGACTCCAACTTTCAACCATTAAGTCATACTTCAGACCATATACTTCAAGCCATGATGAGAACCATAACCCATTGAATGCCAATAAGCCATACAAATCTTTTTCAATATCTTCCCCTTTGATGTCTCCCATAGCCACCCATGATGTCCACCATTAAAACCTTTAAAACCCTAGATTTGATGTAACATCTTTCCTCCTAAGATGTGGAATTGCCCCTCCTTCTAGAGCCAATTTGTTGATGGAGGAATTTGGTAACAACAAAATACGAGGTTCATCGACATAATCAAGATCTAGGGTTGTGTTTTTTACCTGAAAAGTCATCGGAGTGTGTTGGTTGTTGAATATTGGGGGCTGAGATTGCTATGATTTTTTAGTTGGTGGCGACTCTCAACGTCCAACCCCTAACAATGTACCTACGTACCCCTATTTATAATAGGGGATCAAGCCCACGTAGTTCTTACTGAAGTATATGCCCGATAGGAAAAGGGAAGAGAAATCTACTTGGAAGAGGTCTTCACATTAAGGTTTGTTTGGGTAGGTCAAAGCCCAGTATAAGGCCCAAAGACTTCATTAATCTGACATTGACCCGAAAACCATGGGCTCTAGTTAGTCCACTACAGCTATTTCTCGGATAACTTGACTAGAGGCCAGCACTAGGCCCACCTCGAATGTAGGACGCGTCCTAAGCCCCCAGACGAGGGCAACCCGCCTGAGTACATGGAAAAGATCTTCCAAGATAAAAGTTAACAGTACACCATAACTCCTCTGCGAGGGCAACCCGAGGAATATGGAGCAATGACTTTCAATTGGCATTGACATACATAGATGGATAAGAACCTTCAAATTAATCCTGGAGGCACATGGTCTTTAATAACATCAACAATAATCCACCCGAACAACTATAAATTCAGCCCAATAGAGACCACCAACCCATCACAAATAACAAATGCTGATATTTGGGCATAACAACTACCCCCAATTCCTTGCAATATTGTAAATATAAGAGGAATTAAATCTTCATCAAATTTCGTAGTTACTACGCATATTCCTGCTTTTTTCTTCACTTCTTTCAAAATTATGTCTTCCACACACTCTTCAAATATCTCACGCATAATAATAACTTTTATGACGTGCCATGTAAAAATAAAATTACCTCTGAGTGGCTTCAAAATCAACAACACCCCTAATTTTACTAAAATTTTACTCCCATGAGATGTTGAGAGCCCTCAATAAAATTTTACTCTCATGAGGCGTTGAGAACCTTCAATAAAATTTTACTCCCATGAGGGGTTGAGAGCCTTCAATAAAATTTTATTCCCATGAGGCGTTGGGAGCCTTCAATAAAATTTTACTCTCATGAGGCGTTGGGAGCCTTCAATAAAATTTTACGCATTCACTAAAATTTTACTCCCATGAGGCGTTGGGAGCTTTCAATAAAATTTTACTCTCATGAGGCGTTGGGAGCCTTCAATAAAATTTTCTTACTTACAAAAAATTCAACCAACAAAAAAAATATATCAAGAAAGTTAGATTTTTACTTGGAATGAGTGACTTGGGAGATGGAGATAGAGATGCAGCTCCTCGTAAAACTCATCTGTCCATACCTTTTTCTAGATTTCTCCACTTGAAAATAGAATATTAGATCATCTCCAAGTTGCATGAATTTCTGTTATATTCGCGTGGGCTGTAAAATCATCCAATTCTGACTTCTGAAACTCAAGTTATGGCCGAAACATTGATTGTTGCGCAAACTCTCCCACAAATATGAATTTTCATCCGAATCAAGCCAAAATAGGCTCAACTCTTTCCTCCATCTAATGATCTTTAGATATTTGTCTTCATGTGACTTTCTACCTGCAAAAACCCAATCAACAACAGAAAATATTAAAACATTTGAGTTTACCTAATATACTCGCTTTGTGTCTCATCTATGCAAGTCTCCCTCTCTATGTGCTTGTTCTTTAATTAAACATAACCTCCTCCCCATAAATGGATTTCGACTGAATTACCAGCCGGTTTTCTAAACCGAGTAGAATTACTTGATGAAAATTCACAGCTGTCTTTTCTCTCCAGTTTCGGACTGATACCTGATGGATTCTTTTATTTCATCACCTCTGAATTAAAGAGAATTCAATAAGCTTCAAGTGGGCTATAAAATCGTCCAAATTCGAATTGTAAAACTCAAGATATGACCCAAACAGTGTATGTAATGCGTGTAGCACAATACATACGAATTTTCTTCTATTTTGACTTCAAAATCGTTTACCCCTCAACCATTAAGTCATACTTCAGACCATATACTTCAAAACATGATGAGAGCCATAACCCATTGAATGCCAATAACCCATACAAATCTTTTTCAATATCTTCCCCTTTGATGTCTTCCATAGCCACCCGTGATGTCCACCATTAAAACCTTTAAAACCCTAGATTTGATATAACATCTTTCCTCCTAAGATGTGGATTTGCCCCCATTGTAGCGCCAATTTGTTGATTAAGTAATTTGGTAACAACAAAATATGAGGTTCATCGCCATAATCAAGATCTAGGGTTGTATTTTTTAACTGAAAGAGGACAAATGAAGTACTAAAAAGTTTTTTTTTAAGTTGTTAATATTTGAATAATTAATTTATTAAGCATAAAACATGTATATTATTATGCGTTTGATAAATTTAATATTCAATAAAATAACTAAAGATTGAGATAGTAGAGTGAACATGTAGTAAAAATCTGACACGTAAATAATTTTTCAATTGTTTACTAAACTGTTGTTGAAACCTAATTCATAATATGCTAGATTTTGAAGTATTTTCATACTTGTAAGTAAATATAATCACTTTTTAATACTTTTAAATATACTAATTCTTAACTTTTTATTAGTGTTTTTAGTATTAATAAATTAATAATAGATATAAATATATTAATATTGAGATTTAATTTTTAAATCATTTTTAGTATTATTAGAGCTAATATACCAACAAACCAACAATCAAATATATCAAGTAAATTCCTCTTAAAGTAGGATCCGGAAAGGGTGTCATATGTTGAACCTTATCTCCATTATTAAGAATAAAGAAGTTATTTCTAAGAATACCATTGACTTTAACAAAATAATACATAAAATACAATGTATAAAAAACACATCATCAGTATAATATTTTATATAAACGACATGATAATAAAAATTACAACAACATTACACATTTATAAATACATAAATAAAAGTATCAAACATGTATAGTAATAAAGTATAAAAGAATGAGAATTTTTTTTCTTAGCCAATGTTAAAAATGATAGCAAAACAATATACTAAAAGTACCTAAATACCATGTTATTTGCACCCGACACCTTAAATTACCAGGCATCAATAACTTTGATGACGTCTTTAAGAACTTCAATCTAACTTTATATCTTCATCGCGATTTAAATCTCTCTAATCTAGTACTTTTAACTGCTCATGCCTTGGTTTAACTCTCTTATAACTTCCAATTTGAGGGAAATTTTAAAAAAAATTACACATACTCCAATCATCATTAATCCAATGAGTCGTAAAACATATGTAATTAGTATTTTGTATTGATGTCCAAGTATCTGTTGGGAAAAAGACTCTTTGAAAGCCCAAATAACTTTTCAATTGTACTAACTCTTTTGCGTATATTTTAAGACAATCCTTTACAACTGTCCATCTACTTGGCATATGAAATTTTAGTTCCGCTTCATTTAATAATTCTCTAAAGTCTTCGTGTTCTACAATCCTAAATGACTAATTATCTTTGATACACATTAGAGCAATTTTGTTTCCTAACTACTCTTGATTAAACATGCGAGTTTTAATAGTATGATATTTGTCTTCCTTTGATAATTTTTTAAATTACAATATCTTCTGCATTTTATCAAAATTGTTATGCCATGATGATTTATGACATGCCATTTTCAAATGATTCATCATTGCAGATGTACCATTCCATATAGTATCGCATCCAATTATCACGTTACATAACTTGCATTTGACTTTCTCATTACCAGCTTGACAAGCCTTTACTAGTTTGAAATAATCCAAGACTGGTGAAGTCTTTTTACCTTTCATAGCACACTTTTACTATTGATGTGCTGTCTAGGTGTCATGTTATCTTTCTTAGCTATCATGCGTTTAAAGTAAGCAGTCATAGCATTAAAAGCACATAACATACAATTCATTATACCACAAGGTTTATGGAAAGCATCAATAGTAGGCATGTTATTCAATACAGTAGGTGACTTAACAGTTTGTGTCTTAACAGTTTCTACTTCAACTTTTTCAGCAAATTTAAAGTTTTCAGTAGAATGAAATCTGTTGTTACTGTTCCTACTATTCACAAAGGAATTGGGTCTGTTAGGTTTGTTCTTTAAGTCTTTAACACCTATACCAGGATTGGGGAAAGCAGAGGTTCCCACATCTTTCACTGATGTCTTGGGTGCAGTCATCTCTTTTGGACATTAACTCTTTTTATGTCCTTAGCAAGTTCCTCTCTTTTCTTTTCTTCCTCGAGATCCTCTAACTTCATTTCGTATTGAATAAGTATAGAGCTCTCTAGGATTGGTTCTGCTATAGGGGTTATGAAAAGAGGTTTAGGTGTGTCCTTGACAACATGCGGGATACCCCTTTCTTCAGCACTTTTTCTGAAAGGGGTTATGTTGCTCGTCTTTCCTACAGATTGATATTTATAGCCTATTCCAACTTTACGTTTTATTTCCTGTTGGTCAACTAGGTCTTTTACAATGTAAAAGGAATGTTTATAGGCAAGACACTTTTTCTGTTCCTCTACAATCTGGTTTCTGAGATAGGCCTCAACCTTGACATAACAACTGACTCTATTAACCTGAAAAGCTAGGTCCTCAGTCAGTTTTATATTTCTGGTTTTTAACAATTTTAAACTATCATTCTCATCAGTTAATTCTTTAATTCTGAGACGTAGTTTGTTAACCCTATCTCTGGTGTCGTCCAATTCTTTTCCTAACAGTTTAAACATTTTAGGGCATGAGGGATCTACCTCTTTTCCTTCTGTCCGAGGTGGAGATACTGATCCATCTGATGAAGCCATAAGAGCAAGATTTCCTAGCTCTTCTTCCTCATCATTGTCTGAGTCATCCCAGCTCTTGCCCTCTGCTAGATAGGACTTCCCTTGATGCTTTTTCACTAAGGCATCATATTTCTCTTTCAACTCTTGATAAGAGTCTCTCTTCTGTCCTTGCTTCGGCTTCTTGCATTCAGTTGCAAAATGACCAAGCTCATTGCAGTTGAAGCAACGGATCTTGCTTTTGTCAACCAAGCCGGTCTTGTAGCCGCCTCTAGATACAGCTGATGAAGAACTTCCTTTTTGATACCTTCCAACGGTAGGTTTAGATTTAAATGAGGAATTTCTTCTGAATCTCATGTTTCCAAACTTCCTGGCAAACATAGCTAGAGATTCATCTTCCAGCTGATCCAATTCTTCTAGAGAATAGAATTCACCACTTTCCTGTTTTTCTGGAGTATGACCATATTCTGGAACAACATACTCCTCTGAACTTTTTGAAGGTACAACAGCCTTCACTTCCTCTTTCTTTGGTGCTTCTACTATCAGTGCTTTAGAAGAATTTGAAACTTTACCTCTGCCATACATCTCTCTTGTCTGGATCTGCTCCAATTCATATGTCTTCAGAACTCCGTAGAGTCTTTCTAGGGTTATCTCCTTCATGTCCCTAGACTCTCGGATGGCCGCGATCCTGTGCTCCAGATGCTCTGGCAAGGTTAATAGAAACTTCCTGTTGACCTCCTGGTTTAAGTAATATTTCCCGTTGAGGTTGAGCTCGTTTATTAGTTTGTTCAATCTCTGAAACACCTCAGAGATACCCTCACCAGGGTTGGATCAAAATTGCTCGTACTGGGAGGTCAAGATCTCCAGTTTATTCTCTTTGACTTCTTCAGTCCCTTCATTTATAACCTCTATAGTATCCCAGATTTGCTTGG
>QRFB01008813.1:0-17217 GCA_008931105.1 Oenanthe javanica
CAATAAATTCTTAAATATATATGATATTTTAAATTTTCAAATTTAAAATTTTGTATCACATGTGTATTTAATTAATAGGAAACATTACATGGTATATATAATTAGTTTAATAAAATTTTGTTCTGATAGTTATTAGGTTGAAGAAGTGAAATAAAATTATTAAAACAATGCTTAATAGTTATCAAAACATTATGACTTAATTGCAATTTGGTGATTTTCATAGTACTTTATTAGTTTGTTGCCCAAATGATATTCAACATATTGATGGTCACATAATTGATTTTCTTAAAATTTAGGTACACACATTAACAAAAATTAAGAGAAATTGATCAACTAGAAGTTCAAAGGTTATTATTCTACCATATATCCACACTTTTAATTTAAAAATTAAAAAATAAATTATATAATTTATGTTTAAGTTTAAGTTTTTTTAAAACATGATTGTTCCATCATTAACAAGATTTTTCAGAGAGTGAAATCCCGAATGATTGAAAATCGTATTATTAAAAACTAGTAGACTACTTCAAACGTAAAAAAACATTCTCCCCTAAACAAAACATGGGCCAAACATGGTAGTATATCTTATAATGACTTGGTCATAATATCGGCTACTTGTTTACTCTTGTTATAATGTCCCATGCTGCTTCATCACCTACAAGATTGGTCAGAGAGGGAAATCTTACATCCATATGTTTATTTCTCCCATTGAAAACTGCATTATTAACCAACTTGACAATGGATAAGTTATCACAAAATATTTTGATGGATTCAAGCACAGGAGGCAGCATCTACATGTTCATGCTCTATAGTATAATGGGTTACTAGAGGTTGTTTTTCCATGCCCCAAGTATTGCCCCTCTATTTAAAAAAAACACGTAAATCATTTATATCCCCAGCATAGTCATTATCTTGTGTATTCCATTAGTTCATGGGTACAACCTTTTTTCATAAAAGATGCCAAGATTAGTGGTAGCTTGAATATAATTTAAAACCTTCTTCGCTTCAAGTATATGCTTCTCTACATTGGATATTAATTTATTCTGTTTACAAGACATATATTGTACATGAAATCGAGCCTTGTTGTTGTAGTATACATTAAGCATCCGACAATTTCCTTGTTTTGTCAACTTTTTGAAACATATATTTCTTTATGCAGGCTAGTTGTTATTACTAATACTATTTCTGAAAAAATTTGAATTTCAATAATGCAAAGGTAGACGCAAAGCCAAATACTAGCAAACATCCTCAAACTACAATAGTATAAATTGAAGATAACTTGACCAAAAAAGATTTTCTGATAAATGGAATGAAATAGAGGCTGAATCATGCATGTTTGTAATTTTTAGTTGTTGTAGTTGACTACCATAACCAGTATCTTCCTGCACCTCAGCGTGAGTGATCATCAGATGTTAAACGTTCAAACTCAGCATTAACAAGCAAAGCTGCCGTCATAGGAACCGTACATGCGGCAATGAGCGGACCTTCCACATTACTAATAGTTTTTCTAGATGATTTTGAATTCCAATAATGCCAAGGTAGATGCAAATCCCAATATTATCAAACATCCTGTCACTACAATAGTTTAAATTGAAGATAACTTGAACAAAAAAAGAAGATTTTCTGATAAATTGAGTGAAATAGAAGTTGGATCAAGTGAGCTTATAATTTTTAGAATAAATCAATCTTTTATAATTTAGTCACTGATTTTTCCCCAATCAAAATGTTTTATGAAGCTAGCTAGTTTCATGAATCAATATTTAATTAAAATGGAGGACTCGGTGCTTCCACCACATGTAAAAAAATTACCTGGAAATGGATAATTAGGAGGAACTACATGAGACACAGGAATAGTAGCCTCAATACTTCTTGTCACAGGAGATGATTGGGCGACCACCATAATATTGTCACAGTTGGAGCAAGCTCGGAGTCAGAAATATTAAAATAAGACAATTGAAAAATTTTCAATTTAAGAGTTAAGTCTTATTTGTTAATTTTATTTTCAAATTATTATATATAACCCAAACTAATGTACATTTTAATGATCACATATAATGCTACAAAAATATAATAATTTAAAAGATTAATATTTATAAAAAGAATGATGATTTTAATGATAATATAAATATTGTTTGCGTAACTTATACACCTTGATACTGCAAAAGATTATACTTAATGCCACTAACATAGAGTTTAGTACTGATGAGTTAAAAAAAGAATGAATAGCATTATATGAAATAGGTAATAGAAGGAAAAAAAGACCTTAAGAAATGGATGGTGAGAGGTACCTTGGTATCAAAGGTTACTGTTAGGGAATAACAATTTCCATAACCTTGAGTATGAAATGATTGTTGATTCTCAGGTGATATTTATTTATGTTTTTATGATATAGTTTTCTATATTTTTTATTCAAAATTTTGCATTTTGTATAATTTCTATTGGCATATTTTAGTTTTAGATTTTGTTAGCTTTAATTTATGTTTTGTAGTTTTCCTTAATCCCCAAGAATTTTGGAGGGTAGATTTTATATTTATTTATTTTATTTTAATTATAGTTTTTTAAGATGTAATTTATATTTTGTAGAATTTTTCGAAGCAGAGAAGTGTTATGGGAGTACAAGTTTATTTAGGTTGTTATAATTTTAGATATGTTTTAGGGTTTAATTCATGTTTTTGTAGAGAATTCTTAAAGTACTCAAGGGTTTTGGCTTACTACTCCCCTCTACACTTATGACATGGAGACTTCAAGATTTTATATATTAATGATGTGAAACAAAACTCTAAATTTGAAATTTTAAAATAGTATATATATTTCATAATATAATGTTAAATTTTATTTAAAACTCCGTAAAAGTAAACCTATCTTTTTTACTTTAGAAGTTAAAAATGGTCTTAATTTACTACCATTGACATCATATATATATATATATATATAGCTTTATTCAATTATTTATAATTAAACATCTTTTCGAAATTGAAAAGAAAACTTAAAAAAATATAAACATCTACCTGATTTTTTTCCATATTAGTGTTGAAAGATATTTAAAATATATAATTTTACTAATAAAAATATGATACAGACTTAGTGTAATTGGACTAGAGGCCTAGTCCACATATTTTGTGGTGCCCTACATAACACATCATATATATATAGGTATACAGAAAGTGTGAGCCAGAAAATCCTAAAGTTATAATTAAACCACCCAGCCAAGCTATTCGGCCAACCTCACTTACATTTTTTGAAAATGATGATGGTGAATTTGTTGAAATGGTTGATAGAGAGGTAGATGAACAACACGAAGACGAGGAAAATCAAATATCATTTGAGAATCAAGATTTATTTCATACTCAAGGTTATGAAGATAGTTATTCCATAACATTAATCTTTGATGCGAAGTTACCTCTCACCATCCATTTCATGGGTCATTTTTCTTCTATTATCTATGACATATAGTGCTATTAGTTCTTTTTTTTAACTCATCAATACTAAACTCTATGTTAGTGACATTAAGTATGATCCTTCGGTGTATCTTAGTGTATAAGTTACACACACAAATATCTATATTATCATTAAAATCATCACTCTTTTTATAATTATTTATATTTCAAGTTATTATCGTTTTGTAACATTATATGTGATCATTGAAATATATGTTATTTAGGATTATGTATATTGATTTGAAAATAAAATTAGCAAATAAAACTTAACTATTAAATTGATGATTTTCCATTTGTCTTATATTCATATTTCTTGTATTACACTGTAGTGTGGTGGTAGACTCCCACCTTGCTCCAACTGTGACAATATTATGGTGAGCAACATTATAATTCAGGTCCTGCAATCATCTAGTGTGACAAGAAGTATTGGGGTTACTATTCATTTGTCTCACGTAGTTCCTCCTAATTATCCATTTCCAGCTAATTTGTTTACATGAGGTGGAAGCACTGAGGCCTCCTTCTTAAATGTTGATTCACGAAACTAGCTAGCTTGATAAAAAAAATGATAAAGGATGAAATCAGTGACAAAATTATAAACGATTGATTGATTGAACTTCTATTTCATTCCATTTATCGGAAATCTTCTTTTTTTGGTCAAGTTATCTTCAATTTAGAGTATTGTAGTGTCAAGATGTTTGCTAATATTTGGCTTTGCATCTGCCTTTATATTGTTGGAATTAAATATGTTCTAGAAATAGTATTAGTAATGTGGGTGATTCGCTCATTGCCGCAGGTACAGTTTTTCTTACGGTAGTTTTGTTTACTTATTCCGAGTTTGAACGTTTAAAATATGAGGATCATCAGGATGAGGCGCAGGAAGTTAATCAAGAGGAACTACGAGTGTTAAAGGATGACTAGAATTAACACTCCTTGCGCCTTAGCCTCATGATCCTCAGATGTTAAACGTTCAAACTCAACATTAGTAACCGAAGCTGCCGTTAGAAAAACCGTATCTGCGGTAATGAGCGGACCTGCCACCTTACTAAAACTATTTCTAGAACATTTTGAATTCCAATAATGCAAAGGCAAATGCAAATCCAAATATTAGCAAACATCTTGACACTACAATAGTCTAAGTTGAAGGTAACTGGACTAAAAAAAGAAGATTTCCTCATAAATGGAATGAAATAGAAGTTGGATCATGTGTGCTCATAATTTTTAGAATAAATCAATCTTTATAGTTTAGTCACTGATTTCATCCTCAATCAAAACGTTTTATTATGCTAGCTAGATTCATCATTCAACATTTAAAATGGAGGCCTTGATGCTTCTACCACATGCAAACAAATTAAGTGGAAATGGATAATTAGGAGGAACTACGTGAGAGAAAGGAATAGTAGCCCTAATACTTCTAGTCACATGAGATGATTGGGCCGCATAGGTGGGTCGGGCTGCGGTTTCAAGTTTTCTGGCTAACTTTCTCTCTCTATTTATATATATATGATGTATTAAGCAGGGCATCACAAAATATGTGGCTTGCCGTCTAGCCCAATTACACTAGGCCCGTATCATATTTTTGTTATTAAAACTATATATTTTAAATATCTTTCAAGCCAAATATCGGAAAAAATGAGGTTGATGTTTGGTCATAAATAAGTGATTCTAACTAGACATATATAAATGTATGTGTATATAAATATATATATATATATATATATATATATATATATATATAATGGTTCTACACAAAGATAGTAAGTTTTTTTTATAAAGTCATTAAAATCGACCAATGACTAACTGACCATTTTTTACCATTTAGATGTCTAGTAAAACGGACGGACTAGGCTTAAAATGGATGGACTTCATATGGTAGGGTTTAAACTCTTGGGCTACAAAACTCATCGGTCGGTTATAACTCATCCATTTTATTTTATTTAATTAAAAAATATTATACCTAAATTATGTAGATTAGTTATTAAGTAGTAAATATTTAAAATAAATTCGAAATGTAATTGAGCTGGGTATAATATTTTTATAAAATCATTTTTAATTTTTCTTTTAATTTGGTTTATTATTTTAATATTAAAATAGTTATATCTTTAATTTAACAAATATTTATAAATTTAATAATAATATAACATCGACCGCCGAATGGTAAAACTAACCATTTATTTTAAATATTATTAATATTTTATATAAAAATATCAAAATTAGTTGTATTTTTAAATTATATAATATATTAAAATGATAAATCCAACCTAATTCTTGCTACCGTGGTCGGTTTTAATCTGCCGTTCATTCTGCCTTTCTCGGTATTCCAAACTTCAGCCATTAATCTCTAATGCACCTCTTGGCTCTTGACTTGTTTTTCATCTATAAATACCATACATTCATCTCCATTTTATCATCACACAAAATCAAAAAACTCTACTTACTATGTAATATTTTATAAAATGGAATAAGTCATCTCAACAAGCTTCTTCCCCACCAAATTTGTCAAAGAATGAGCTCAAGGAGAAGATTAGGGAGTTGGAGGAGAAGATTGTTAAACTTGAAGTTCAAGTCGAAAAGTGGGAGGAAGTGGTTTAAGAGCTCAAGGTGGACAACTAGTATCTTCGGTGTTTGTACAACCACGATGGACCATGATTGTTTATGTTTGATGTTTATGTTTATGTTTATGTTTATGTTGATGTTGATGTTGATATTTTGAAGATGTAACCCCTTTGGGGATTTGCCTATAATATTTATATATATAAAAAGTTTTTTGCTTCATTTTGCATCATTTTTTTCTTAAACATAAATAATAATAATAATAATATATAATTCTAAGGCAAAAACGGTTTTTAATAAATAGTTAGCGGACTCGACTAGACTGCAATGAAGTTAATTTTTTAGGCCAAAAACCCAGTAAAAACCAAACGAATGAGGACATAACCGACTGTTTTTACGATATCGAAAATAGTAAAACCGACTGAAAGGTTTAAAAGTAACCACCATGGTACCTAAAACTGACCGATTACTTGTCATGTGGGTCAGTTTTACTTGGTCGGTTATGACATTTCCATAAAATTTGACAAGTGATCTGCTATAAAGCTGACCGATATGCTGTTATAATAGGCCCACTTCACACCTTATAACCGACCCATAGTTTTTATAACTAATCGACTTCTTTATTTAATTAATAAATATTATTTATGAATTATTTAAATTGTATATTAACTAGAAAATATTTAAAATAAAATTAAAATATAATTGACTTGGGTCCCTTGGTTATAAAATATTTTTATAAGAGAATTTTTACATTGGATAGTAAATATTTAATATTGAACTATTAAAAAGATTATATATTTAATTTAAATTATATTAATAAATTAAATAAAAATATAAAAATTAACTATATTTTCAAATTAATTTATATAATATACTATATAATATATTAATAAGATATTAAAATCATAAAGATATATATATATATACATATATATATATATATATATTTCAAATTGTATGATAAATTTGTTTAGAAACATAAACTAAGGTTTTACATTTATATTTTTATGTTAGGTTTATAAGAATATTCTATTTAAATTCAAACAAAATTTAATATTTTTAGCGATTCAACCTTACGATTTAGATCATCCAAATAAAAGATATATTTTGGAAAAATTTAATTCCGTAAAACAAAATTGTGTTTTTTGTACTAAAATGCATTGTACTAAAATAAAACTAATCGGTTTGTTTGAAATACCCAGTAAAACTGACGATTTTATATAATGACGGTAAGTTTTTTGTTTTGACAGAAAATTAGAAGATTTCATGAAAAATTAAAGGATAAAACAGTTCAAGGATAAAACCAACCAACTGTCGGTCGGTTTTAGGTGCTCTGTATATATAGAAAATAGACAGTTCTTATTCACTTTTTTACCTTCTCATAACACATAAAATACTTTTTTCTCTCTAAGATTAAACGAAACAATGGCAAAAATCAATAGATTCCATGCTAAACGAAGTTCTAGCACTCGAATCCAAGCAAGAAACTCTGTCATTATCGTTCTTCATCAAATATGGTAATTTTTCAATTCTCGATTCACTTGCTTTGCTTTATATACACTATATATATACACTTGATTCTTTGTTTGCTGATTTAATGAACTTTATATGCTCATGTATTCTTGGTTTAGGGATTTAATGAAATTTATATATTCATATTTAGGGTTTTAATCATATTCTTGGTTGTAATGGTTCTAAAAAAACTTTATATGGTTCTGATTTTAGTATGTACATAGGGTTTTAGGGGTTTAATCATATTTGTTTTGATGCAATGGGTTTGCAATGGGTTATTGGATTAACAATGGGTTTGCAATGGGTTAATGGATTTGAAATGGGTTTGCTATATATTTTCATATATTTCCATGCACGCACCTGTTAGTTAGTTATGAGTTTTTGCTTTATTTTACTTCTTTATTTGTTCATCTTTCATTCTAGCATAAACAATTAAATGATAGTGCACTTTATTTGCTATATACACTTGAAAACATTCTTGATTTTGGTTGTGATTTTTGTACATGTAATATTAAGATTCTTGAATGGTTTAATGTTTAAATAGTTTAATATTCGTGATTTTGGTTGTGTTAATGGTTTAGTGTTTAGATTTGAAGTTTAAATTGAAGTTAATTGTTTAATAAAAATGCATTCTCATGAGGGTAGATGGTACATTTGTCAATGTCCTTATAATTATGTGTTAAATTTTTATGATGGTTACAGTTTTTTTTAGTAGAATGTGCTTATAAGGGTAAGAAGACGGTGGAAAAGAGTAAGGGGAAGGGTAAGGCAAATGAGAGTACGAAAAGCACTAAAAACAAGGGGAAGGAGAAAGAGACGCTAAAGGGTAAAGGCACAAAGGGAAAGGGAAAGGGAAAGTATCTGGTGGAAAGTAGTTTGGGATTGATTGATGAGTCTACCGAGTTGCATACCGATATAGATCAACATTACATGGAGGGTGATGAGAAAAGGTCTCCTCACACACATTCATCCGAAAAGTTCAAAGATAAGATTCCAAGCTGAAGAAAAGGCATCAATATTTCTGATGGACAATAAGTCTAATTAAGTCGTCTTTTGACTTTGTTAATTCTATTTTACAATGTTTATCTAGGTATATTACATTAAGCATAGTCAAAATTTTCTTTTTAGTTTGATTTATTTGTGTTTGTATGTTTCTTTTTAGTAAGTCTAATTAAGTTGTCTTTTAAGTTTGTTTAATTGTCTTTTACCACGTTTCTCTAGGCATTACATTTAGTATAGTCATCAAATTTTTCATTTTAGTTTGATTTATTTTTGCTAATATATTTTGTTAGAATGCTTCTTTTTAGTAAGTGTAATTAAGTTATCTTTTGAGTTTTTTTAATTATCTTTTACAATGTTTATCTAGGTATATTATATTTAGCATAGTCAAATTTTTCTTTTTAGTTTCATTTATTAGTTAATAATTCCATAAAATGTTTAATGTAATATTAAATATTGTTATATATCACATAAAATAAATTATGTATATAGAAAATATTTTATATTTGGTACTGTATGTTTTTAAAAAAATGAATAATTAGAATAAAACTTGCTTTCCAGTTTTGAGTTAAAAAGTACCTATCCAAATCTGAAATAGACATTTAATTTCTTTTTTTCTACTTTAAACTTTTATGTTACTATTAAAATTTTGTATAGCATCGAAATTACTAGTTGTATCAAACTATTAACACAAAATATAAAAAATGTAATAAGCTTTTGATATTATGTAGCTCTAAAGTTTTACATCATTTATTTATATTTTAATTAACTTATACGTACTATATGATTACTAAGGATAATATAAGGATTAGAACTATATAAACGTACATGATTCAACTTCTATTTCTTCCCATTTATCCGAAAATCTTCTTTTTTCGTCATATTATCTTCAATTTAGACTATTATATTGACAGGATATTGGCTACATATTTGGCTTTGCATCTACCTTTTCATTATTGGAATTCAATATCTTCTAGAAATAGTATTAGTAATATGGGAGATCCCCTCATTGCCGCACATATGGTTGTTCCGACGGCAATTTTGTTTACTAATTCCGAGTTTGAACGTTTAACATATGAGGATCATCAGGCTGAGACGTAGGAAGATAGTTACGAGGAACTACAAGTGTTAAAGGAAGACTAGAATTAACATTTCTTGCGCCTGAACCTGATGATCCTCAGATGTTAAACGTTCAAACTCATCATTAGTAAACGAAGTTGCCGTCAGAACAACCATACGTGCGGCAATGAACGGACCTGCCACATTACTAATACTATTTCTAGAAGATTTTGAATTCCAATAATGCAAAGGCAAATCCAACTATTAGCCAACATCTTGACACTGCAATAGTCTAAATCGAAGGTAACTGGACTAAAAAAAGAAGATTTCCATTTAGATTTTGTCCCCAATCAAAATATTTTGTCAAGCTAGCTAGTTTCCTGAATCAAAATTTAAAATGGAGACAAGTATATGCTTCTAAACTTGATATTAAATTATTCTGTTTAGAAGGCATACTATTATTTCCTAGAAAAATGTCAATATTATTTGTAGGAGGGGGGTTGAATACAAATCACCAATACTTTTCTGTTTTCATGTTTCTTCCTTTTGATTTGAGTATTTAAGAGAATATGTAAGTGAACAAGTGAAACTGAAAATTAACATGAACAAAGATATTTAAAATTACTAATAGATTCGGTTTTCCATCAGTGTATATTTCTGCTTAAATTATCTGAGTTAATAAAACTCAGCTGCATTTTTACAAGGTTAGAAAATAAATAAATGGTTCTTATAAAGTTCTCTAAGGCTAAACAGTTGATTCAAGAGATACTGTCTAACATGTATATTTCTAACAATGCTAGCACAATTGTTTATATACTACAAGTACTTTTACAATTCCTAGAAAGAATATAAAACTATTAATCTAAACTAGGATTGTTTCAATTCTATCTTTCCATTTGCCTTTTTCTTTTTCAGAAAAAGGTTGGAAAGACAACTTCTGTTTGAGTATTCACAATCATCAAAGACTGTCTTCCATAGGTGTGCTTTTGATTGTCAGCTTGTCAACTTGTTTGTCTCAATCAATTGATAATTTACTGTTAAGCATATTAATTGATTCTTTCTTTTATCCATCAACTGATATTCTTCTTCGATTGATCTTTTTATCCATCGATTGATAAATGATGACTTATCGATTGATAGATGTTATCAATCGATATATCAATCGATCGGTCTTCATATCAGTTGATGGTCTTCAATACTTGACTTGGATTCTTCAATTGATCTTCTATTCATCGATGCTTCAATATCAACTGATCATCCTTCACTTGAATAATTTCCTGCCTTCAAATATTTACAATTTAACAGTATAAATTTACATCAGTTGATGACGTATATCAATCGAGTCCTACATCAACTGATGAGAATAATATCAATTGACTTACACATTATCGATTCAAATAGACTTAGTAAACCTATGCTACAATCCAAATTATCAGTTGATTCAGATAAACATTTCAACTAATAAATGGTTTCGTGGTCAATTGATATTTATAATTTTCATATAAATTGATCAGTTACATCAATTAAAATTTCTATGATTCTAAGATTAAAGTTATCATCAAATTACATGTAGATTCCTAACACATACAATGTACATCAAATCGGCCGGCCTTGTTTATACATTAAGGATCCCACAATTTGCTTGTTTTGTCAACTTTTTAAAGCATATATTTCTTTATTCAGTCTAGTTGTTATTACTAATACTATTTCTCGAAGATTTTGAATTCCAAAAATGCAAAGGCAAATACAAAGCCAAATATTAGCNGCATGTATTTCTTTATTCAGGCTAGTTGTTATTACTAATACTATTTCTCGAAGATTTTGAATTCCAAAAATGCAAAGGCAAATACAAAGCCAAATATTAGCAAACATCCTCAAATTGTAATAGTATAAATTCAAGATAACTTGACAAAAGAAAAAGATTTTCTGATAAATAGAATGAAATAGAGGCTGAATCATGTGTGTCGGTCTCTAATTTTTAGAATAAATCACTCTTTTATAATTTAGTCAAGCTAGCAAGGTTCCTTATTCAATATTTAAAATGGAGGCCTAGGTGCTTCCACCACATGCTTCCACGAAGTACGATTTATAAAGGAAGACTATAATTAACACTTTTTGCCACACTCTACGAGACCTGAACTTGCTGTACTTGACTACCTTAACCAGTATCTTCCTGCACCTCATGAGCATGATGAATGTCATCAGCATGATAACCCATTTTCTCGAGTAAACACTTCAATTTTTTCAGATCTAGCTTCAATTATATGATTAAAATTTGATTAAAAAGTACTTTTATATAGCGAATCACATAGTGTTCTTCATATATTTTTTTCATAATTTTTGGAAGTGATTTGAATTTGAGTTATTTTTTACTCGTACTAAAATATTAAAATATTAATTATTAAAATTGGTGTTGCAAAATATTTGTCTTAATTATAAGAAGGATACGCCGTGACTAATCACAGTGCCACGGAAGTGTCATGCCTCTCATGCCGCAATGACATGGCTGTAGTACCCCTACAGCTGGTTAACTCGGTATACCCTATATCACTCTAAGGGTTAAAATAAAATAAGTTTCACAATTTTAAAATTACCTAAACAAATATTTTAAATATTCTACGCAGATATATAACATACATAATATACATATTTTAAATATTTAAATATTTCAAAATAGACTTTAAAATAACTTTCGAAAAATTAAAACAGTTAAAATGAATAATAACGGAAGGAACAGATTTATGAACGAAATGAATTAAATATAATTAATCCTAAAAAAAAGCAGCGTTGAAGAGAAAGGGGACGAAAACATTATCTCAAAAATAGCGATCTTCCAACACTAACTAAAATCCGGTAAGATCGACTAAACTCGCGACTCCCAATCTAATTATATAAATATAATTTATTAAGTTAATAATATACCAATTTTGTGACCCCACCTTAGCATATTAACATTAAAATTTTAATTAACCATAACCTTATATGCAAGTACTGTTCATCTCCGTGAATTAATTTTAGACTTCAGAACAAGTTATGTGATTTATACCTCAACAATTATTTAAAACCAAATTCACTAAATCATGTACTCGAGTTGTACATGTAAACTAATAAAACAAAAGCTAAATGACTAGTACATATTTCCTGTTTTGACTTGTTTTCCACCAATAAATTAACAAATAATTAAGTCACTGAACTTGTCATCTTGGTTTCACGAACCAATTTGTGTATTATTATTCAAAAGCATCGATGTATAAAAAAAAGTGAAATATCTAGTATTGCTTCACCGTCTCTTTTCTCTGCGCCTTATCTGAGTTGTTTTTTTGCTAGGGTTTTCATAAATAACTCATGATTTTTTAAATAGGGGTCGTATATATATAGGGAATAAAATAATTATTTTTCTAAACTAATTATTAATTACATTATAAATTCTATTCTAAATCAAATTTAATATAAATAAATATTATTATTAAAACCAATATTGCTAATTTTAATTCTAATTATTAACACAATTATTTAAATTAAAAAAATATGGATATTACATAGGCAAATGAGAGGGCCAAGACTAGTAAAAACAAGGGGAAGGTGAAAGAGACGACGAGTTTGTTTAATTATCTTTTACAATGTTTATCTAGGTATATTACATTTAGCATAGTCAAATTTTTCTTTTTACTTTGATTTATTAGTTAATAATTCCATAAAATGTTTATTGTAATATTAAATATTGTTATATATCATATAAAATAAATTATATATATATATATATAGAAAATATTTTATATTTGGTACTGTATGTTTTTTTAAAAAATGGGTAATAAGAATAAAACTTGCTTTCCAATTTTGAGTTTAAAAGTAGCTAGCCAAATCGGTTGAAATAGACATTTAGTTTCTTTTTTTTCTACTTTAAACTTTTATGTTACTATTAAAATTTTGTATAGCATAGAAATTACTAGTTGTATCAAACTATTGACACAAAATATAAAAAATATCATAAGCTTTTGTTATTATGTAAATGTAAAGTTATACATCATTTATTTATATTTTAATTAACTTATATGTACTATATGATTACTAACGATAAGAACTATATAAACATACAGGATTCAACTTTTATTTCTTCCCATTTATCTGAAAACCTTATTTTTTGGTCATATTATCTTCAATTTAGACTATTGTATTGTCAGGATGTTTGCTAATATTTGGCTTCGCATCTGCCTTTACATTATTAGAACTCAAAATCTTCTAGAAATAGTATTCGTAATGTGGGAGATCTGCTCATTGCCGCACGTACGGTTATTCTGACGGCAATTTCGTTTACTAATTCCAAGTTTAAACTTTAACGTATGAGGATCATCAGGTGAGGCGCACGAAGATAGCTAGGAGGAACTAGGAGTGTTAAAGGAAGACTAGAATTAACACTTCTTGCGCCTCAACCTAATGATCCTTAGATGTTAAACCTTTAAACTCCACATTAGTAAACAAATCTGCCTTCAGAACAACCGTACTTGTGGCAATGAGCAGACCTGCCACATTACTAATACTATTTCTAGAAGATTTTGAATTCCAAGAATGCAAAGGGAAATGCAAATCCAAATATTAGCAAACATCTTGACACTACAATAGTCTAAATTGAAGGTAACTAGACTAAAAAAAGAAGATTTCCTGGTAAATGGAATGAAATAGAAGTTGAATTAAGTGCATTTGTAATTTTTAGAAAAAATCAATCTTTTATAATTTTTTCACTGATTTCGTCCCTAATCAAAATATTTTGTCAAGCTAGCTAGTTTCCTGAATCAAAATTTAAAATGGAGAAAAGTATATGCTTCTACAATTGATATTAAATTATTCTGCTTAGAAGACATACTGTTAATTCCTAGAAAAATGTCAATATGATTTGTAGAAGGGGGGTTGAATACAAATCATCAATACTTTTCTGTTTTAATGATTGTTCCTTTTGATTTGACTGTTTAAGAGAATATGTAAGTGAACAAGTGAAACTGAAAATTACAATGAACAAAGATATTTAAAATTACTGATGTATTGAGTTTTTTATCAGTGTATATTTTTGCTCAAATTATCTGAGTTAATAAAAGTCGTGTGTTTTTACAAGGTTAAAAAATAAATCAACTGTTCTTATAAACTGCTGTAAGGCTGAATAGTTGATTCAATAGATACTGTCTAACTTATATATTTCTAACAATGCTACCACACTTGTTTATATACTACAAGTATTTTTAAAATTCCTAGAAAGAATATAAAACTATTAATTTAAACTAGGATTGTTTCAATTCTATCTTTCCATTTACCATTTTCTATTTGGGGAAAAGGTGGGAAAGACAGCTTCTATTTGAGTCATCATAGATTGTCTTCCATAGGTGTACTTTTATGTGTCAACTTGTCAACTTGTGTTGTCTCAATCTATTGATAATTTGTTGTTAAGCATATCAATGGATTCTTCCTTTTATCCATCAACTGATATTCTTCTTCGATTGATCTTTTTATCCATCTATTGATAAATGATGATTTATCGATTGATAGATGTTATCTATCGATATATCAATTGATGGGTCTTCATACCAGTTGATGGTCTTTAATACTTGACTTGGATTCCTCAATTGATCTTCTATACAACAATGCTTTAATATCAATTGATCATCCTTCACTTGTATAATTTCTTGTCTTCAAATATTAAAATTTGATAGTCTAAATTACACATCAGTTGATGACCTATATCAATCGACTTCAACATCAATTGATGAGAATAATATCAATTGACTTACACCTTATCGATTGAAATAGACCAAGTACACCTATACTACAATCCAAATTATTAGTTGATTCACATAAACATTTCAACTGACAAATGGTTTCCTGATCAATTGATATTTATAATTTTCATATCAATTGTTTAGTTACATCAATTAAAATTTCTATGATTCTAAGATTAAAGTTATCATCAAATTACATGTAGATTCCTAACACATACAATGTACATCAAATCGGCCGGCCATGTTTATACATTAAGGATCCCACAATTTACTTGTTTTGTCAACATTTTAATACATGTATTTCTTTATTCAGGCTAGTTGTTATTACTAATACTATTTCTGGAAAATTTTGATTTCCAATAATGCAAACGCAAACACAAAGCCAAATATTAGCAAACATCCTCAAACTGTAATAGTATAAATTGAAGATAACTTGACCAAAGAAAAAAAATTCAGATAAATAGAAAGAAATAGAGGTTGAATCATGTGTGTCGGTGTGTAATTTTTAGAATAAATCAATCTTTTATAATTTAGTCAAGCTAGCAAGGTTCCATAATCAATATTTAAAATTTAGGCCTCGGTGCTTCCACCACATGCTTGTAGGAAGTACGAGTTACAAAGAAAGACTAGAATTAACACTTCTTTCCACACTCTACGAGGCCTGAACTTGCTGCACTTGACTACCATAACCAATATCTTCCTGCGCCTCATCAGCATGATAACCCATTTTCTCGAGTAAACACTTTGATTTTCTCATATGTAGCTTGAATTAGGTGATTAAAATTTGATTAAAAATTACTTTTGTGTAGGAAATCACATCGTGTTCTTCATATAATTTTTTCATAATTTTTAGAAGTGATTTGAATTTGAGTTATTTTTTACTCGGACTAAAATATTAAAATATTAATTATTAAAATTGGTGTTGCAAAATATTTGTCTTAATTAAGTAATAAATTGAATTAATTAATATTTTTGTTATGTGATTATTTAATTAATATTTATTATATCTTTATTTACTACGTCATAAATTGAAAGAATAATAAATGTCTTTGGAATATTAATACATAATATATGTCTTTAAGTATGTGACTTAAAAATGAGATTATATGAACAGTATTTTATTCCTAAAATTTCCTAGTCAAGTATTATTATTTAAGGACAGTAATAATGCAATAAGACTAGTATGTTTGTTGACAGATGACCACATCTCATTAAAGTCAAGAACATAAGTGTATGTATCAATACATCATACCGGAAAGACCCGCCGTGAGATTCTACATGTTAATAAGTGTCATAAGAAATCTCACAGTGATAATGATGTAATGATCCTCTGACTTGAAATCATTATATTTCTATACGAGAATTAATATACTTTGATTACACTCAAAGTTACCTTTAACCGGGTAATGATAAAGGTGTACATTGGGTATGCGATGAATTGTATGAGGAATATGAATGATAGATATTTGATTTAACCCTCCAATTCTAGGAGTGATATTATTGGCCTCTTGATTGAGTGAGACTATGAAATGCATGGCCATGCTCAAATATTGATTTGTTTAAATAGTCTACTCATTGATCAAGGAAACCGAGATTAAACGTTGAAGAGGATGACACTATACATGCCTCGAGTTTGATCTATAATATAAGGTTAAAGGGATTATATTACATGGAACATTATTCACGAAAGGTTTAATTGAATCACCAATTATTATTGTTACTTGGGTAGCAATGATGTATTACTAGATGCCGCTTATTATTTATAATTTTATTATTAGATAATAAAATTATTGTCAACCTAATAATAACCTAAAGGGTCACAAACAAAGAACGCCAAAATGGAGGTTTATTTAAATTATGAATTTAAATATATTATTATTTATTCGAATTTAATTATT
>QRFB01008813.1:21401-32341 GCA_008931105.1 Oenanthe javanica
TAATGAATAAATTTTTTTGTGAAGATTATATATGATTAATATTTTTGTGTAGAATCAAATTTTAAAATTATTTATAAGATTCTATATTAGAATTGAAGAATTCTCTAGATAACTCTATATAAGAGTGTTATCTCTAGAATAATGACCTATATACATATATATATATATATATATGTATGTATGTATGTATGTATGTATGTTGTCAATGGTACTAAATTAAGACCCTTTTTAACTTCTAAAAATATAAATAAAATAGGTTTACTTTTAGGAGGATATAAATAAAATTTAACAATAAATTCTTAAATATATATGATATTTAAAATTTTCAAATTTAAAATTTTGTATCACATGTATATTTAATTAATAGGAAACATTATATGGTATATATAATTAGTTTAATAAAATTTTGTTCTGAAGCTAGCTAGTTTCATGAATCAATATTTAATTAAAATGGAGGACTCGGTGCTTCCACCACATGCAAAAAAATCACCTCGAAATGGATAATTAGGAGGAACTACGTGAGACAAAGGAATAGTAGCCTCAATACTTCTTGTCACACAAGATGATTGGGCGACCACCATAATATTATCACAGTTGGAGCAAGCTGGGAGTCTGAAACATGAAAATAAGACAATTGAAAAATCTTCAATTTAACAGTTGTCTTATTTGTTAATTTTATTTTCAAATTATTATATATAACCCTAATTAATGTATATTTTAATGATCACATATAATGCTACAAAAATATAATAATTTAAAAGACTAATATTTATAAAAATAGTGATGATTTTAATGATAATATAAATATTTGTATGCGTAACTTATTCACTTTGATACTACAAAGGATTATACTTAATGCCACTAACATAGAGTTTAGTACTGATGAGTTAAAAAAGGAATGAATAGCATTATATGAAATAGATAATTGAAGGAAAAAAGACATTAAGAAATGGATGGTGAGAGATACCTTGGTATAAAAGGTTACTGTTAGGGAATAACAATTTCCATAACCTTGAGTTGATTCTCAAGTGATATTTATTTATGTTTTTATGATATAGTTTTGTATATTTTATATTCAAAATTTTGCATTGTGTATAATTTCTATTGGCATATTTTAGTTTTAGATTTTGTTAGCTTTAATTTATGTTTTGTAGTTTTTCTCAATCCCCAAGAATTTTGGAGGGTAGATTTTATATTTATTTAGTTTATTTTAATTATAGTTTTTTAAGATGTAATTTATGTTTTGTAGAATTTTTTGAAGCAGAGAAGTGTTATGGGAGTACTCGTTTATTTAGGTTGTTATAATTTTAGATATGTTTTAGGGTTCAGTTCATGTTTTTGTAGAGAATTCCCAAAGTACTCAAGGGTTTTGGCTTACTAGTCCCGTCTACACTTATGACATGGAGACTTCAAGATTTTATATATTAATGATGTGATACAAAACTCTAAATTTGAAAATTTAAAATAGTATATATATTTCATAATTTAATGTTAAATTTTATTTAAAACTCCGTAAAAGTAAACCTATCTTTTTTACAGTTTTAGAAGTTAAAAATAGTCTTAATTTAGTACCATTGACATCATATATATATATATATAGATATATATAGATAGATTTATTCAATTATTTATAATTAAACATCTTTTCGAAATTGAAAAGAAAACTTAAAAAAATATAAACATCTACATGATTTTTTTCCATATTAGTCTTGAAAGATATTTAAAATATAAAATTTTACTAATAAAAATATGATACAGACTTAGTGTAATTGGGCTAGAGGCCTAGTCCACATATTTTGTGGTGCCCTACATAACACATCATATATATATAGGTATACAGAAAGTGTGAGCCAGAAAACCCTAAAGTTATAGTGAAACCACCCAGCCAAGCTATTCGGCCAATCACACCTACATTTTTTTAAAATGACGATGGTGAAACTATTGAAATGGTTAATAGAGAGGTAGATGATGAACAACACGAAGACGAGGAAAATCAAATATCATTTGAGAATTAAGAATTATTTCATACTCAAGGTTATGGAGTTAGTTATTCCATAACATTAATCTTTGATGCCAAGGTACCTGTCACTGTCCATTTCTTGGGTCATTTCACTATAACTTTAGGGTTTTCTGGCTAACTTTCTCTCTCTAGGCGCGTATCATATTTTTGTTATTAAAACTATATATTTTAAATATCTTTCAAGCCAAATATGGGGAAAAATGAGGTTGATGTTTGATCATAAATAAGTGATTCTAACTATATATATATATATATGTATATGTATATATATATATATATACACACATATATATATATAATGGTTCTACACAAAGATAGTAAGTTTTTTTTATAAAGTCATTAAAATCGACCGATGACAACCATAACTGACCGTTTTTTACCATTTAGATATCTAGTAAAACCGAAGGACTAGCCTTAAAATCCACCGACTTCATACGGTGGCGTTTAATCTCTTCGGCTACAAAACCATAACTGACTGTTTTTTATCATTTAGATATCTAGTAAAACCGAAGGACTAGCCTTAAAATCGACCGACTTCATATGGTGGCTTTTAATCTCTTCGGCTACAAAACTGACCGCATCAGTGGGTTATAACTCATCCATTTTATTTTATTTAATTAAAAAATATTATGCCTAAATTATGTAAATTAGTTATTAAGTAGTAAATATTTAAAATAAATTCGAAATGCAATTGAGCTGGGTATCTTTTACAAAAATATTTTTATAAAATCATTTTTAATTTTTCTTTTAATTGGTTTATTATTTTAATATTAAAATAGTTATATCTTTAATTTAATAAATATTTATAAATTTAATAAAAATATAAAATCGACCGCCGAATGCTAAAACTAACCATTTATTTTAAATATTATTAATATTTTATATAAAAATATCAAAATTAGCTATATTTTTAAATTATATAACATATTAAAATGATAAATACAACCGATTTCTTGTACCGCGGTTGGTTTTAATCTGCGTTCATTCTGCCTTTCTCGGTATTCCAAACTTCAGCCATTAATCTCTAATGCACCTCTTGGCTCTTGACTTGTTTTTCATCTATAAATACCATACAATAATCTCCATTTTATCATCACACAAAATCAAAAAACTCTACTTAGTATATAATATTTTATAAAATTGAATAAGTCATCTCAACAAGCTTCTTCCCCACCAAATCTGTCAAAGAAGGAGCTCAAGGAGAAGATTAGGGAGTTGGAGGAGAAGATTGTTAAACTAGAAGTTCAAGTCGAAAAGTCGGAAGAAGTGGTTCAAGAGCTGAAGGTGGACAACTACTATCTTCGGTGTTTGTACAACCACGATGGACCATGATTGTTCATGTTTAATGTTTATGTTGATGTTGATATTTTGAAGATGTAACCCCTTTGGGGATTTGCCTATAATATTTGTATATAAAAAAAAAATTTGCTTCATTTTGCATCATTTTTTTCTTAAACATAAATAATAATAATAATAATAAATAATTCTAAGGCAAAAACGGTTTTTAATAAAAGGTTAGCGGACTTGACTAGACTGCAATGAAGCTAATTTTTTTGGCCAAAAACCCAGTAAAAACCAAACGAATGAGGACAAAATCGACTGTTTTTACCATATCGAAACTAGTAAAACCGAGCGAAAGGTTTAAAAGTAACCACCATCATGCCTAAAACTGACCGGTTGCTTGACATGTGGGTCTCTTTTACTCGGTCGATTATGACATTTCCATAAAATTTGACAAGTGATTTGCTATAAAGCCGACCGATATGCTCTTATAATAGGCCCACTTCACAGCTTATAACGGACCGATAGTTTTTATAATCGATCGACTTCTTTATTTAATTAATAAATATTATTTATGAATTATTTAAATTGTATATTAACTAGTAAATATTTAAAATAAAATTGAAATATAATTGACTTGGGTCCCTTGGTTATAAAATATTTTTATAAGAGCATTTTTACATTGGATAGTAAATATTTAATGTTGAACTATTAAAAAGATTTTATATTTAATTTAAATTTTATTAATAAATTAAATAAAAATATAAAAATTAACTATATTTTCAAATTAATTTATATAATATACTATATAATATATTAAAAATATATTAAAATCATAAAGATATATATATATTACAATTTGTATGATAAATTTGTTTAGAAACATAAACTAAAGTTTTACATTTATATTTTTATGTTAGGTTTATAAGAATATTCTATTTAAATTCAAACAAAATTTAATATTTTTAACGATTCAACCTTACCAATGTTTAGATCATTCAAATAAAAGATATATTTTGGAAAACATTTAATTTCGTAAAACAAAATTGTGTTTTTTGTACTAAAATGCATTGTACTGAAATAAAACTAATCTATTTGTTTTAAATACCCAGTAAAATGACGATTTCATATAATGACGGTAAGTTTTATATTTTGGCAGAAAATTAGAAGATTTCATGAAAAATTAAAAATCCCGCCTTAATACCGAACGACGTGGTTTTATGCATGTGCTAAAAGTTCAAGGGTAAAACTAACCAACTGTCGATTGGTTTTAGGTGCTGTGTATATAGAGAAAATAGACGGTTCTTATTCACTTTTTTATCTTCTCATAACACACAAAATACTTTTTTCTCTCTAAGATTAAACGAAACAATGGCAAAAATCAATAGATTCCAAGCTAAACGAAGTTCAAGCACTGAATCCAAGCAAGAAACTCTGTCATTATCGTTCTTCATCAAATATGGTAATTTTTCAATTCTCGATTCACTTGCATTGCTCTATATACTCTATATATATACACTTGATTCTTTGTTTGTTGATTTAATGAACTTTATATGCTCATGTATTCTTGGTTTAGGGATTTAATGAAGTTTATATATTCATATTTAGGGTTTTAATCACTCTTGGTTTTAATCATATTCTTGGTTGTAATGGTTCTAAAAAAAACTATATATGGTTTTGATTTTAGTATGTACATATGGTTTTAGGGGTTTAATCATATTTGTTTTGATGCAATGGGTTTGCAATGGGTTATTGGATTAACAATGAGTTTGCAATGGTTTGCAATGGGTTATTGGATTAACAATGAGTTTGCAATGGGTTATTGGATTAACAATGAGTTTGCAATGGGTTAATGGATTTGAAATGGGTTTGCTATATATTTTCATATATTTCCATGCACGCAACTGTTAGTCAGTTATGAGTTCTTGCTTTATTTTATTTCTTTATTTGTTCATGTTTTATTCTAGCATAAACAATTAAATGATAGTGCACTTTATTTGCTATATACACTTGAAAACATTCTTGATTTTGTTTGTGTTTTTTGTACATGTAATATTAAGATTCTTGAATGGTTTAGTGTTAAAATAGTTTAATATTCGTGATTTTGGTTGTGTTAATGGTTTAGTGTTTAGATTTGAAGTTTAAATTGAAGTTGATTGTTTAATAAAAATGCATTTTCATGAGGATAGATGGTACATTTGTCAATATCCTTATAATTATGTGTTAAATTTTTTTGATGGTTACAGTTTTTTTAGTAGAATGTCAATGTGTTTATAATTATGAGTTTATATTTTTAGGGCATCATTTGGTAAATCATTATACTCTGGATCATTGTTATGGCCATGATGGCTAAGAAAGGGAAGGGCAAGGAAACCGACAAGGGTAAGGGTAAGAAGACGGTGGAAAAGAGTAAGGGGAAGGGTGAGGCAAATGAGAGTAGGAAGAGCCATAAAAACAAGGGGAAGGAGAAAGAGACGATGAAGGGTAAGGCCACAAAGGGAAAGGGAAGGGGAAAGCAACTGGTGGAAAGTAGTTTGGGATTGATTGATGAGTCTACCGAGTTGCATAACGATATAGATCAACATAACATGGAGGGTGGTGAGAAAAGGCTTGTGAGGAGACTTCACACACATTCATCCGAAAAGTTCAGAGATAAGATTCCAAGCAGACCAAAACGCATCCACCTCAAAATTTCTAATGAACAGTAAGTCTAATTATGTCGTCTTTTGACTTTGTTAATTCTGTTTTACAATGTTTATCTAGGTATATTACATTAAGCATAGTCAAAATTTTCTTTTTAGTTTGATTTATTTGTGTTAGTATGTTTCTTTTTAGTTAGTCTAATTAAGTTGTCTTTGAAGTTTATTTAATTGTCTTTTACCATGTTTCTCTAGGTATTACATTTAGTATAGTCATCAAATTTTTCATTTTAGTTAGATTTATTTGTGTTAATATATTTTGTTAGAATGCTTCTTTTTAGTAAGTGTAATTAAGTTGTCTTTTGAGTTTGTTTAATTATCTTTTACAATGTTTATCTAGGTATATTACATTTAGCATAGTCAAAATTTTCCTTTTGGTTTCATTTATTAATTAATAATTCCATAAAATGTTTAATGTAATATTAAATATTGTTATATATCATATAAAATAAATTATATATATAGAAAATATTTTATATTTGGTATTGTATGTTTTAAAAAAAAAATGAATAATTAGAATAAAACTTGCTTTCCAGTTTTAAGTTAAAAAGTACCTAGCCAAATCTATTCAAATAGACATTTAATATCTTTTTTTTATACTTTAAACTTTTATGTTACTATTAAAATTTTGTATAGCCTGGAAATTACTAGTTATATCAAACTACTAACACAAAATATAAAAAATGTCATAAGCTTTTGATATTATGTAGCTCTAAAGTTATACACCATTTATTTATATTTTAATTAACTTATACATACTATATGATTACTAAGGATAAGATAAGGATAAGAACTATATAAACCTACATGATTCAACTTCTATTTCTTCCCATTTATCCGAAAATCTTCTTTTTTCGTCATATTATCTTCAATTTAGACTATTGTATTATCAGGATGTTGGCTAACATTTGGCTTTGCATCTACCTTTACATTATTGGAATTCAAAATATTCTAGAAATAGTATTAGTAATATGGGAGATCCGCTCATTGCTGTACATACGGTTGTTCTGACGGCAATTCCGAGTTTGAATGTTTAACATATGAGGATCATTAGGTTGAGACAGAGGAAGATAGTTAAGAGGAACTACAGAGGAAGATACTCTAACAGAGAATTCTCAAATCAGAGAATGACAAATCGACAGAGTCTAGCTTCAGAGTTTAACTAAAAAGGAAACAGACAAATGAGAGTCTGATTTGGATAGTAAGAAGGAATTCGAGTGCAAGTCTAAATTACCTTATTAAAGCTATTCTATTTCCAATCTGATTTGTAATTGTATTTGTAGCTGTGTCTATATAAACACAGAGATAGGTTATAATCAATATACGTTTTTAAAGCATTATTATTGTAACCTAGCAGCTCTTAAGAACAATATTTCTTGAGAGAGTTTTGTATTCAAGTTCATTATTAATACAAAACAGCATTCCATTCTACATGCTTGTGTTCATCATCGATTAGTTGGTACTATTACATTCAACCCCCCTTCTCTAATAGATTATTCTGGGTAACATAAATGTAATTAATCCTTGAAATGTTTAGGTGCATTCTTCACTTCTACCAATACTGAATCATACCAAATCTCATGTGTTAACAACACTTGCAGTCCGAAAGAACAGTTTGCAGTAAATGAATAGAAAAGAAAATACATTATAGTGCACATTCTCTACCACATATGAGGATCATCAGAAAGAGGCATCGGAAGATACTGGTTGTGGTAGTCAAGTGCAGCAAGTTCAGGACTCACTAAATGTGACAGGAACTGTTAATTCTAGCTTTCCTTTTTAACTCGTAGCTCCTAATAACTATCCATTGCCAGCTGCTGGTTTTGCATGGGGTGGAAGCATGGCGGCCTCCATTTTAAATGTTGATTCAGGAACCTAGCTAGCTTAATAATGCATTTTGATTGGAATGAAGGCTGCAGTGCTTCCACCACATGCTTCCACCTCATGCAAACCCAGCAGCTGGCAATGGATAGTTAGGAGGAACTACGAGTGTCAAAGGAAGACAAGAATTAACACTTGTTGTCACATTCTGCCAATCCTAAACTTCTAGCACTTAACTACCACAACCAGCATCTTCATGCACCTCAGCCTGATATCCTCACATGTTAAACGTTCAAACTCAGCATTAGTGAACGAAGGTGCCATCAGAACAACCGCACCTGCGGCAATGAACGGACCTGCCCATTACTAGTACTATTTCTATAAGATTTTGAATTCTAACAATGCAAAGGCAAATGCAAATCCAAATATTGGCAAAAATCATCACACTACAATAGTCTAAATTGAAGGTAACTTGACAAAAAAAAGATGATTTTCTAATAAATGGAATGCAATAGAAGTTGAATAATGTGTGTTTGTAATTTTTAGAATAAATCAATCTTTTATAATTTAGTCACTGATTTCATCCCCAATCAAAATATTTTATCAAGCTAGCTAGTGTCCTGAATCAACATTTAAAATGGAGGCCTCGGTGTTTCCACCACATGCAAACAAATCTGCTCCAATTGGATTATTAGAAGGAACTACGTGAGACAAAGGAATAGTAGCCCCAATACTTCTTGTCACACCAAATGATTGCGGGACCTGAATTATAATGTTGCTCAACATAATATTGCCACAGTTGGAGCAAGTTGGGGTCTTCCACCACACTACAATGTAATACAAAAAATATGATTATAAGACAAATAAAAAATCTTCAATTTAGTAGTTAAGTCTTATTTGTTAATTTTAATTTCAAATAAATATACATAATCCAAACTAACATATATTTTTATTATCAGATATATTTTTTGCTTACTTTTTAATGAATAATTTTTTTTTGTGAAGATTATATATGATTAATATTTTTGTGTAGAATCAAATTTTAAAATTATTTATAAGATTCTATATTAGAATTGAAGAATTCTCTAGATAACTCTATATAAGAGTGTTATCTCTAGAATAATGACATATATACATACATACATATATATATATATATANATTATTTTTTTGGCTTTTTTTAATGAATAAATTTTTTTGTGAAGATTATATATGATTAATATTTTTGTGTAGAATCAAATTTTAAAATTATTTATAAGATTCTATATTAGAATTGAAGAATTCTCTAGATAACTCTATATAAGATTGTTATCTCTAGAATAATGACATATATATATATATACATATATATATATATATATATGAATGTTGTCAATGGTAATAATTAAGACCCTTTTTATCTTCTAAAAATGTAAATAAAATAGGTTTACTTTTACGGAGTTATAAATAAAATTTAACAATAAATTCTTAAATATATATGATATTTTAAATTTTCAAATTTCAAATTTTGTATCACATGTATATTTAATTAATAGGAAACATTACATGGTATATATAATTAGTTTAATAAAATTTTGTTCTCATAGTTATTAGGTTGAAGAAGTGAAATAAAATTATTAAAACAATGCTTAATAGTTATCAAAATATTATGACTTCATTGCAATTNTTTTCAAATTTAAAATTTTGTATCACGTGTATATTTAATTAATAGGAAACATTACATGGTATATATAATTAGTTTAATAAAATTTTGTTCTGATAGTTATTTGGTTGAAGAAGTGAAATAAAATTATTAAAACAATGCTCAATAGTTATCAAAATATTATGACTTAATTGCAATTTGGTGATTTTCAGAGTACTTTATTAGTTTGTTGCCCAAATGATATTCAACATATTCATGGTCAGATAATTGATTTTCTTAAAATTTAGGTAGACACATTAACAAAAATTAAGAGAAATTGATCAACTACAAGTTCAAAGGTTATTATTCTACCATATTTCCACACTTTTAATTTAGAAATTAAAAAATATATTATATAATTTATGTTTAAGTTTATTTTTTTTTAAACATGATTGTTCCATCATTAACAAGATTTTTCAGAGAGTGAAATCCCGAATAATGTGTTTACTTCTCCCATTGAAAATTGCATTATTAAAAACTAGTAGACTACTTCAAATATCAAACATCCTGACACTACAATAGTTTAAATTGAAGATAACTTGAACAAAAAAAGAAGATTTTCTGATGAATTGAGTGAAATAGAAGTTGGATCAAGTGAGCTTATAATTTTTAGAATAAATCAATCTTTTATAATTTAGTCACTAATTTTTCCCCAATCAAAATGTTTTATGAAGCTAGTTAGTTTCATGAATCAATATTTAATTAAAATGGAGGACTCGGTGCTTCCACCACATGTAAAAAAATCACCTGGAAATGGATAATTAGGAGGAACTACGTGAGACAAAGGAATAATAGCCTCAATACTTCTTGTCACACGAGATGATTGGGGGACCACCAGAATATTGTCACAGTTGGAGCAAGCTGGGAGTCAGAAATGTGAAAATAAGACAATTAAAAATCTTCAATTTAACAGTTAAGTCTTATTTGTTAATTTTATTTTCAAATTATTACATATAACCCAAACTAATGTATATATTAATGATCACATATAATGCTACAAAAATATAATAATTTAAAAGATTAATATTTATAAAAATAGTGATGATTTTAATGATAATATAAATATTGTATGCGTAACTTATACACTTTGATACTACAAAGGATTATACTTAATGCCACTAACATAGAATTTAGTACTGATGAGTTAAAAAAAGAATAAATAGCATGATATGAAATAGATAATAGAAGGAAAAAAAAGACCTTAAGAAATGGATGGTGAGAGGTACCTTGGTATTAAAGGTTACTGTTAGGGAATAACAATTTCCATAACCTTGAGTATGAAATGATTGTTGATTCTCAGGTGATATTTATTTATGTTTTTATGATATAGTTTTGTATATTTTTTATTCAAAATTTTGCATTTTGTATAATTNTGTATATTTTTTATTCAAAATTTTGCATTTTGTATAATTTCTATTGGCATATTTTAGTTTTAGAT
>QRFB01008814.1:0-16628 GCA_008931105.1 Oenanthe javanica
GAGGGAGGGAGGGAGGGAAAGAGAAGGGGAATGGGAGAAATGGGAGGAAATTAAGGCGCTATATAAGGAGGAAGGGAAGGAGGAAAGTTGCCAATTGTTCAGAAAAGTTGGCAGTCTTCATAAATGCATTTTCAAATTATATATTTTTTATTTTCTTGTTTTGAAAATTTTGAACTGAAAAATAAAAAACAAATGCAATTTGTGGAAGGTGATGATAATAAATACATGGTGCGACAAAAACAAAGAGTTTGAGTGCAGAGTCATGTGTTGTTGTTTGGGCATTTGAGTGTATTCTTAATATTCTATGGTTCACATTTTTAGCTTAGTATATACAGAGACGATGAATTATGAAAGGGGATGGTTAAACAGGTGAAGTTGCATTGAATTAGCATATGGAATGGCAAAGCTCTTGTAGACAATGACAAGTAATAAAGTTCCCTTGTCATGGCTGTAACTATATGTACAGTGTGATTATAACTTGTAAGTAATGGAAAACCAAAACATGGTATGTGATCTTGAAGTTAACTCACATATTTTGTTAAAAATATATATATAAATATACGATAGTGTTGTTGTAATTATAAAAAATTATATATAATTATAAAAATATTAGTAATTTTTCTGAAATAATATGATATCTCGCGTACATACATATGCGCCCATGAATTCATGAATTAAAATAAGATATATGTCATGCCACGTAATTTGGGATAACTTTTGGGACACATAGCATTTGTTTTTTTCTGAAATTATGAACTTTATTCTTTTAATTAAATTACTATTTTAGTAGTTTAATTATAAGATAAGCAAGGTAGAATTTACTACTTCAGACAGGGGTTAAGAACAAAAACAGTGTTTTTGTGTACAAAGTCATTTAAATTACTGTACTACTGGACTTGAAAGATATTGCCAAACGAGGTAGGTAAGATGAGGCAGGAGGCGTCATATTTATTTATTGTAAATTTGTAACCGTTTTTTTTAACCTTTTTTAATTTACCGTGACCATTAAGCCAGAGCTTAACAGAATAAACTACTTTTATCAACCTAATAATCCTTTTAAAACATGGATTTTGGTCCGGAACAAGTGATGATTGATCGACCATTATCCGCATTTTTTTGCTGCGAATAGTAAAAAAATTCTAATTAACTCTTCAGAAACGGGGACATATGACATGATCACCTGAATTCACAGAAAAATTCAGTATTTATGCTATTCGCGAAAAATTATAACAAACAGATGCCTTCGTAATTTCAAATGAGATATGCCTGCAGCCACGAGGCAACAATCAATATACAAACTGATATTTGATTCGATAACTCGACAACCCGACCCAAACTACTCGGCCACTATGTAGTATTTTATTTTAAATAAATAAATATAATCAATTTGTTTTTAGCACAACTTAAAAACCACCACCGACAATATCAAATTACTATAACGAATTACTTTTACGGCTGTATGTATAAAATAATTGCTTATAATAAAAAATAAAGGTATACGAAAAAAGAGAAAAAAGCCAAAAGGGAAAGATGTGGAGCAAGCATTTGAAAACACTTTATTCTTAACCGCAATCAACGGTCTTAGCCGAACAAAAGATAATGTAATCTTCTTTTTTTGTACTTTTCTAACCCCGCGATGTTGCTATGATTATTTTGCGAATTTTTATAGTGAGAGGAAAAAATTCAAAAAATATATATTTTAAATGGAATAAATGAAGTGATTCTTGATTTGCTATTTGCCATAAAAAAATCACAGAATGATTGATGTAACAAATAATTATCAGGAATTTGGATATTGTTATTATTATCATTTTAAAAATATAAAATTATTGTTAAAATTGCACTAAAAAATGCAGGTAAAATGATGAATGATGATCAAGTATTCAAGTCAAAAGAGCAAGACTCCAGGTTTACCGGTAAACGCCGGTAAAGTAACGGCCACGACAATGAGTCACAAACTCAAACTCCTAATGTAAAAGCGTGTGGATGTCGAATGTTAATCCTCCGGTGGCCCACCAAACACTTCCACCGGTAGAAACCTAATTAGCATGCAGGTGAGCAAGCATCAAGAAGCTTCCTTTGTATACCCCCATATAAAATCTGAATTTATGATTATTTTCTTTTTCTTTTATTGAGTTACAAGTTAGATGCAAGTATGCAACTTAACAGTTCGACAGAAATATAGTCGTACAAATATTCGTATGACGATGAAAAATTGTATGCGTTGTGTTAGATGCACATTTTTTTTTAGTTCTCTATTTTTTTCAATTTCGGTGATTCGGATTAAACAATTAGATATGTATAACATGTGGTCTCTAACCAAATTTCACTAATATAGGATTGATAAGCAATATAACTTACATTTTATTCTCAATAAATTACAATTTGTAACATAAACTCTGTCTATTTTTTTCCCATGAAGACACAATTTGTATATAAGAAAAAGTGACCTACAAAACTTAGCTTAAAAAAAATAAACTTGGCTTAAAAAAAAAAGTGACCTAGAAAGAAAGGGCAGGTAGGTGTATGGACGCGAGTGTGTACAGTTTGTGGAAATTAAAGACCTTGAATGCAAAAAGCACGGCTACTATCTGTCTATCTCAACAAACCATATGTAACTTTAATTTCTTCTTTTTAGTTTGGGTAGGTTTTGATTTTCTTTCTTGATCAAGCATTCACATTTCACCCTACTAAGCACGAGCACTTACGATGTAAGTGGTGTGATCCAATTCAAACTCTTTTGTGTCGATTGTAATGCAGATTAAATATGATATCATTTTATGCTATCCATATAATCTCATGATCACATCGAAAGATTATATGAATTACACACTAATACAATTAATCTAATGACCACATAGAAAAATTAATTGATTTTATAAATATATCAATCACATAACATATTAAGATGACCACATAACATAGTTAATTAAAGAACATCTATAAGTATTGATGAACATATACACATAATCAAAACATATATCATAATATTAAAATTGCATAATTGTCATAAAATTTAGGACCTCAAATCAGTCCTCCAATAATAAAGGTTTAGCCAACCATAATTATGATAAGAACAATAGAAGAAAAATTCATATGTTGTTGACGTTAAAATCTCCCCACAAGAACTTCCTCCTCCTTAGTGGCTATGAATATATGAATATGATAGGTAATATCTAAAGACCTAATAATAAAATTATTTTAATGCTCTAGGAATATAAAAGTGAGTTTCCAAAATTGAATAAGGTTTTTAGAAGTCAAAATTCGTAGTTGATTTTTCTGCTCTGTTTCTGGGCTGTTCCTGTTGAATTTTGAGTTCCGGACCATTCTATAATGATAGAAAATCTCGTTAGTTTCGCATGGCATGTTGAATCATCAAATTCCGATTTCTAAAATTTGAGATATGACCCAAATAACATATCTTGCGCGTGCAGTCCGATAAGTACAAATTTTCTTCTAATTAATCTCAAATTCTTTTTAATTTAGAATTCCTTACTTTCTATAATAAAACATTAAAATCTATTAAATAAATATCAAATTAATTACAACATAGAACTAATATGAGCATAAAAATCACCTAAAATATATACAAATATATACTCTATCTGTAAGAGTTCATGTGATTTATTATTTAAGTGAACCTAAGAAATTAGTACATGAACTCAAACATCCTCAATCAATTCTTGATTTATGTAAATCATAATTAGTTACTTTCTGGTAGATCACACAAATATATTGACCTGAGTACCGTACCTAATGTTGACTTAAGTTGAATCATAACGTCTTTTAGTTTGAGCATGTGATTATCTATGTGATAATTAATTGACTTATTATATGGGCGTGAATCAACGTGGTCTTTGCAAATTGACAACAAATAAGGAAGTTAACATGACTGTTGGCAACTATGCAGTAAAAATTAGCATGTAACTAGCTGCCGTTAACAAGTACAATAAACGAAGCGGGGTTTTTTTTAGTTAATTACTAAAGCAGGGTTTATTAATTGTTAGTTTTTTTTAAAAAAAAATTAATTATTGTTATTTATCTTACTTTTATGTTGGGTCGATTATTTATATTACTAGAAAAAATAGGTCATTTTCAACCCTACATTAAATTAGACGGAAGTCCAAATTAATTGATGTTGAAAAGTTACCGAATAAATTATGGTTAGAAGTGAAATATGTTAAATTCGGATCAGCTGATTTTTTCTCGAAATGCATGGAGACGCAGGAGTTAAACATGGTGAGAAAAATGTCAGAGACTCTAAAAATTATACCAAAATTTGTCCATAAATGTTGAGTTATCATTTGTGTAATTGGTAATTTTCCTATAATAATAATATGAGATCTCTCCTATATACATATGCGCCCACAAATTAAAACAAGTTATATGTCATGTCATAACATTTGAGAGAAAAATTGGAATAACTTTTGGGATATATAGTATTATTCTTAAAAGTAAAACACTGTCTCGTTATTAATTGATCAAAAAAACCATCAGACATAAGCAACTTCATATGGGTATAAAAATTCCGACTGACACTAAAAATGAATACCACCGTTGAAACCAGATTTCTGCAAGGTGAGTTAAGTACACAGGGCTATGAGTTCGGACTCGTTGAAGGTGTCCTCCTGCAATGAAGAAAAATGCGAGGATTGTGCCCCCGATTCACCTCCGGTGTGAGAATAAGTTAATCTGGGCATGAGTGAGTAAACAAGAACGCACAAGAGATTATTTAAACAATAAATATGCGGGCAAGTGTTTAGTGCGTATAAAATTGTGATTAATCTCAATTGTGGCGGTCCTTATTCTTTATTTAGAGGCCTAGGAGTGGGTATTAGTGAAGGATAAATAGGAGGCACATTGTGGTTGTCCGCGTCTTCCGCTAGTGCTCCAACAACTAGCTTATATGGGTTTAGGACTTGGGTCTCGGGTCGGATTGACTTAGGAAACCCAACCTAATGCCATCCTAGATCGGGTTATATAGAATCCAGACCCAACTCCAACATGTCCTGGATCGAGTTATGTAGGATCCAAACCCAACTCCAACAACCACCTGAAGTGAATGATGGTAGACATCAAAAAGGACCAGTTAATTCGACTATTTTTGCAGTAAATATGATTTGTTGTCTTATATTCATTGAGACTTGAAAGCATCTTACATTAAAATCTTGCCGATAAAAATAAAGTTACTGTAGAGAAAAGGGCAAAGTGGGAGTGCATGTAATAACTGATCAAGAGGATGGGTACACCGTAATACCGTATACAATGTTGTGTCAGAGAACAAAATATTTGCATGTGTAGATCTTCGTATTTATCTGCCTTCGATTTGAATGTCTTTAATATCTTATGTGAAAGTAAAGATCCGACGTATCATGCATATGTCTTGTATGTATATCTAATTTAGTGACTCAGTGAGAAAGTATATAGATCGTTATCTTGAAACAGGTTCATATATATGTGTAAAACACAGTGTTTTCTTTTTTATTGTTCCCCAGGACCTCAACACAATTGGCTAAACGAATGGATTAGCTTTCATATTGGTGAATGAGAATCACCGAATAAATCTCTTGTGGATTGGGATTTTACTTGTCTTACCAACTTAGGTAACTAGAAATTACATGCTTCACAAACAGAATGGTAATTTATTTATTTACAAATTATTAAATTTTATCACATATTTTTAATGCATATATACAATGCAATGGCCAAGGGACCACCCCCATTAAATTTAATGAAGAGTACAAGTACTTACCATTTCGTAAGGCAGGTCTTTACTTGAGTTGTCCCTCTGCAGATGATTTGTGGGATCCAACAATCGTGGCTCTAAAAGGTACACATACATCACATTTATATAGTACTCTATTCATCTCTCCTTCATAAATTTTATTATATATAATATATTAATATATATATAAGATGTTACACAACTATAAAAATAACTTCTGAACGGTAGAATGTTGCTACAAGTGTATTTTATATAAAATATAATATTTGATTTTGGTAAATCGAGTTATGCACACAACCATTTATTTCAGATTCAGTCGGATTAATTCATGAATTCATTCGCTTGTCACGTTCTGTTTTATATACTTGTACTCATATAATCATAATGATTAATATTATATTCTTAATTCTTTTGAAGAAACAAGCTAGACAATTAACGCATATAGTATATATAGACTAGAGTGGATTAAGATGAATACAGGTCCTGCAATTAGTGGACTGGATTGATGATCTATCTGTTAGTATCTGCTAGGGATTTGGATATCAAATCAAATCGAAGTAGCTACTCGCATTCTGTTATAACACTACTGGACCCTCCTCTTTAATCTCACTACGTAATTCTCCATACACACAATGTGTGTGTATGAGAGAGAGAGAGAGGGATGTCAGAGAGATATCTTTCTTTCTTGTGACAGAATATCTGCATGTGACCGTACATTTGGAGTTGATGGAACATGAAAAGAGGCCCTTATTGTTAAGGTCCATATAATTGTAGGGCATAGGCCCCTTATAATTTATCGTTCTACTTATCCTTCTAGTTATAACTTATTTTTTTCCAAGCTATTATGGACCGCTGAAATAAACATTGCTAAATGCTAATACAGTTTGTTTCAAATGCAACTTGTTCAATACAAACAGGCGATCTATTCGGTTTAAAAGTTCTACTAAGCTCTAGTTCATTCAGATGTAACCCTGTTATGTAAATTCAAATTCATTGCAATATATATGACTTAACTATTATATGCTTTGTATACTTAATTTCAAATTAGCTAGGAAAATAAATTAAGATTCTAGATGTTTGTAATCCAAAATATGAGAATTAATACTCATATAACTGAAAACTTAATTTCTACTGAGCAATGTACGTACCCCGAAAATTATTACAATTTTTTTTTCAAATAACGTGACATGACACATGGCTTGTTTTAATTTGTCGGTGTATATATATGCACACGGGTCTCATATTATTATAAAAAAGTTATCAATTACACACATGATAACTGAGAGAACTTTTGGGATACTTGGCACTTTTCATTTCTATTTATACGTCTATAGTTTTCTTCCTTTTTATACAAAATAAAAAAGAAGAAGAAGAAGAAAAGTGATTATGTTGAGCTTATCTACAAAATTACAATTATATCATCAATTTATCTCTATGTAATTAGAGTGATTAGCGTTAATCAAGCTAGTTTTGGCTGTATGCATTGTGTATGAGGTCCAGAGTGGACCACCTCTTCTGAGCCGAGCCAATTACGGTTGCACGTTCTGTAGAGTGCACACTCGTTTATTTTTATCGGACCAGGGACCAACCTGTAATCATTATTGTTTCGTCACGGCCCAATTATTTAAATTTTCTTCGATTAAATATTTTAAAATTTTAAATTTTAGTGTTTAGGAAACTGTTTGTTTGGAATTTATGGAAAAAATATAATAATTAGGTGAGAGTCTGTTACTCTGTTTGAAATTATTGTCCCCTGGGAAGACCGGATATATGTATCTATTACGTATTTATTTTTCAATGGAGTTATAACTTATAAAGTTGTAATATATGAATTACTGATTCGATGAATTATTCTTACAAATTATTTAGATCGAGACCTCCATATAAATTATATATCTTTAGTTAAAGTCTACTCACTGTCTAGCAACCAAACAATATATAAATCGAGATTGCATATCTAAGCAATTGTCTTTACACGTCCGAATTTTTATTTCATTAAGCGACGTGATGACGAAAATACATAGCCATCCATGATTAATTAGTATAATCGAACTTGTATATAATTAGTGACAAGCTGCTGCTTCTTCAGTGTTGTACTAACGTTTTTCCAATGCCTCACGTATATTGTCTCATAAATTTAATCAAATTTTAGTTTTGTACTAACAAATAATGAAAAAACATACAAATAAATAAAGATAGATTTTTGTTGATCTCTTACTTTTTTTAAAATTTGATTTTTAAAGCAAAGTATAAAGCATCTGACGGGAGCAAATCAATCACAAAATATTTCAAGAAACGACAGGTACATAAACTGATTCGATCCATATATGATTAATGATTGTCAATTTGTCCTGCAGTATAAAGAGATTATAACATCAATAAACAATGTAAATATACGTAGTATAGTCACCGTACGTATATATTATATAATGGCAGTCGGTAAGGTATATTTTAGTGTAATTTTTTTTCCTTCTGAATATGGCTTGTGGCTTGTAAAATGATCGCCTCTACTATTATACTATTATTATTTTATAAACATGATTTGTTTTTGAAATTTTGGGTGTATAAAAAATAAAATTCACCTCATGCCGACATATATCGATGAAAGTCGAGAAAATGATAAGATTGCGGTGGATCCTATCCGTTCACCACCGCAATTCCCGGTCAATTGCGTACTTGTAAATTGTTTGTAACGGTGAGATATTGTAGTAGTATCGAAGCTGAGAACAACAATACACACACGTGCGGTGTGTGAACACTTTGTCGAAACAAACAATGTCTTAAATTCAGTCATGTGAGTGCACATGACGGTGGCGGACCCACCACGTTGTAGCCCTGGCCCCTCCACCGCCGGAAAGAAACCCTAGCATGTGCTTCTTCCTATTTATCCAATAGGAATTTGACACGTAATCGATTGCATACAAGCAGACACCTCTTCATTGTCTCGAGGGACCAAGTTATCCACAAGTTGTCATTAACATATACTCAAACTAAATAAACGAAGATGATTAATTATCTAAAATAAAATAAAAAAACAAATACAAAAAATATTTAACAACAATAATAATTTAACACACGGGAAGCCCGGTGCTACATTTAGCAACTTTACAATCCAAGCCCAACATACAAAGCAAACAATATAATTGTACTCCGTAGTAAAAATTAGAGTATGTGAAACATGTCTATATTTAAAGGGCAAAAAAATTTCTGAAAATATACGATGCACTCTTTACTTGCACATCGATCCAGCCCAGAATACTTTCCGGAACTCCGCACATCGATCCAGCCCATTTCATGATTCTTTTTATTTTGTTGTGAAAATCACTATTATTACAATAATTCATTTAGTAAATGTTATTATGCTGCATTGTAACCTATAGTATAATGTCTGATTTGTTTTTAGTAACTAATTACAATTTTTTAAAGCGAGTAAAATTAATATTAGCAAAAATATTGTAAAAATTAAAAGAAAATTATAAATTCAGTTCTGAGAATAAAAATTTTATATTTAACCCGCCAAGAAAAATATTATTCTTATCAAGTATAATTTCTAAAATTAGTTTTTATTACTTTGTTATTTTTCAATCTTATAAGTTATATATTATCAATAACAAATGGAACTGCTTCGAAGTTGAAACGGGCCTTGCCCGATATCTCTCATCACATTATATCGACTAGCTGGATGCATGGTGATCTAGTTACTCAAATTTACAACTCACATGTAACATGCAGCCCAAAATATGTATCGCATTTAAAATAACTCAGGGTGATAATAATTTTTGATGAAACATGAATAATTTTTTTTTAAAATAACACAATTCCAAAAATTATATATTTTTCGCACAATACTATGCAGTGTACAAGAAGTGCTAAGAAATAAAATGCAAATTTTGTTTATATTTTTTAAGAAGGGATAAACCTGATTTTGAAAACGGTCCGAACCGATTAAAAACATGTTTTTTGTGCATATCTAAATGCATCTTTTCAAATATTTGTTTCCCTTTGACAATTAAAATTTTAAAACTTCCAACAATCTGTAATAACTTAAAAAATTTAAAACCAGGTTGAAAAACAAATATAAAATGTAGAAAAAAATCTCAATACTTTGAGAACATTCTTCAAAGCGTATACTAATCGGAGTAATTGATAGCAATGTCTTCAAAGCATAGGAGTACTAATAATTAATTTTACAAGTTAAATAACTATGTACAGTTGTGATGACGCAGATAAGGAGGTATAATTGTTCTGTCACAGTGTTTATAAATAAAAGAAATGCGTGGTGTCAACTCATCTGACAGAGATCGATGTAGGCATTAGGGCAATGCCAGCTTCAAATGCATTTGATCGGGCAAAAATTTATCAAACTTTTCTCAGATAATTTTATGAATGGCCGATATATTCTTTAGCCCCGATTGTATTTTTTTTTATAAATAACTTATAAATTAATATATATATATATATATATATCTTATAAAATATTCACCGGAACAACATTCAAAACACATATACACGACTTGAGATGTAGCTCAAATTACCACTCCGCTATTAAATGACATGCAATAATTATAATTTTGATACTTAATTTTAATTTCATTGATTAAGTGGTTTGGTGTCTACTTAATAATTGTTCAAAAAAAAAACAATGAACAAGTCTTTCCGGCGGTGCTGACACTAAGTTGGTTACTTGTTGGCTGATTACAACATCAAAAAAGTCTTCGTTTCTTCTTCTACGGCCGGTGATGGAACCACACATTGATCCAATGAAAAGCTGGCATCACATGTACCACACCCTGACGTTTAGTACTTCAACTGTAAACGACGTCGTATGAGCTTGGGAAGTTAAAGTCAAAATCGAACTCACGAGAAAACAGGACAGCCTGTCTGAGTATCGTTGAGTTGAGATAGGGTGACGTGGTAGGCTCAATGAGCAGGGGACCGAGAATAGTCGGTGTCGCCAGGCGACCCAGTCCGAATACTTCCAAAACATAACTTTTTGAGCACAAATTATTATCCCCTAAATGCCCCCACTCTCTCTGCTAAACTCTTCAAGTCTCAATCAATTCGACTCATTTTAGTTTACATTTTTGCTCATCTATCAGTTTTCAAGCATCGCCCAGTATGAATTATTCTGGGTAAGCATTGCTCACCCGCTCCTAATAATTTAATGAAAACTGGTCCGGATAAACGATCGTTTATTCTATCTATTAGTTATAGTTTACCATTAATTCACAAAATTTACTTATATTAAGTTTATTCACGGAAAATTATAACGAACAAATAGTTAGTTGTAACAATCGACCGGATCGTAATCTAATAACTTAGACTTCAATCCCTATTAATTTTAATTTTAAGAATTGAGTAAAATTTTATCTCTTTTGTCCTTATATTTATACTCCTCATAGATGTTTAAAATTATTACTTTTGGTTGAGTCCCTTAGAAATATTTTAGTTTTGAGCCGTTTGAAGTTTTGATTCCGTAATTATTTTATATATAACCGTTTGATTTGTCGAGTAAGAGAAAAAAATTGAAAATTATACAATTTTTCATCTTACAAGTAAAATATAAAATTTGCTTATGTAACTGTTTCTAACTCCGAAATTCATGAAAAATAATAAGAATCGGGGACCTTCAAGCTCTGAAGTAATTCCTAACTTTCTGAAGAGATCTTATTCCGAGACAGATAACAATTGTACCCAAAAAGGTTTCACAAAAAAAATATGTCCCATAAATCTTGTCTCAGTTTAACTTTTCAAAATTAAATTAATCCAATTTTGACTAACAATTAAAAAATAATAATTTATTATTTTTTAAATCCGTGAATTGATTTATAAAATAGTATAATCAAACTTTGTTATGTTATTTTGTTTAAAAATATATATTATTATTGAATAAATATAAAATAAATACAAAATTTATGGGACAGAGGGAGTATTTGAAAATGAAGCAAATGGCTCGCAAAATCTTCCAAGCCTGTCAAGTTTTCATAANAGTATCGTATTTGAAAATGAAGCAAATGGCTCGCAAAATCTTCCAAGCCTGTCAAGTTTTCATAATATTCCCTAATCCCCACAGAGCACAAAATTGTCAATTGTTGTGAGCTGCTCGAGGGCATAAAGGTCTATAACAAAAATAATATCAAGTATGGGTAGGGCAGGATGTGTACATNGAGTATTTGAAAATGAAGCAAATGGCTCGCAAAATCTTCCAAGCCTGTCAAGTTTTCATAATATTCCCAAATCCCCACAGAGCACAAAATTGTCAATTGTTGTGAGCTTCTCGAGGGCATAAAGGTCTATAACAAAAATAATATCAAGTATGGGTAGGGCAGGATGTGTACATATATATTAAGATACACACAATATTGGAGATTTTGACTTGGCTAACTAAAAGGTGAAAAGTTAGGTTTAACTTCACATGGAATGACTCATTGGCTAGCTTATGGTGTAGGATGAAGAAGATAACAAATATAACAATAATGGTGTGTTATGGGTCGGGTCCATCACGAGCTACGTCTTTATAACCTTCTCTGAGATCAACTTTATGAATTTAATGCCTCACCATACAGTACTGTTATTGGTGGTAGTGACCTACACCTTTTTAGATTGATTACAATTTACAAATCGTAAAAATTGGTCAGATTTTATACAAACTTCACCACCTGGATATTGATGCTTCAAGTTGATCGGTTAAGATCCTGTAAAGTTAAATGTACTGTGTAGCTTCGTGCACTTGCCTTGCCGAAGGGACTTGTAACGGTAACAGTAAGTGCCCAATTTTTCGGATTATTATTCTTAATCAAATATCTCAAAATAAAGCCAAAATTTTGTTAATCTCTGAACCAAAATCCCAATATAACATAAAACTCAAAAACCAATGTATTTCAAATTTATAGATACGCAGCTCCACATATAAATATCTAATAACTAAAACATTTATTCAATTTATTCATCCATCTTCAATAGAGTCCAAAATTAAGTCAGTGATAACCCCTGAAATTTTGTAAATAATGAGTTACAGAACCCAATAAAAAAACTAACTACAGATCAAATAGGTTTTGTAGGATCAAATATGTTTCGTATCACATATATATTTCAGAATCATATTTAAAGAGGTAGAACGAATTTCAAATTCAAAATAATTTAAATCATACTATTTAGACAAATTATCCTCTTACACTTGGTCAAATTAGCCGGTGACACGACCCAAAAATTCAAATGCTAATAAACGCGTTACATTTACTAAGACTCGAGATAATGCACAATCCCTGAAGGGGCTCAAAAGAAGTGCCCCATAGTATGGTTTAAAATCTAGTTCCAGAATTATACGCAATTTACTAACGGTTCAATACAAAGCCAAGGGTTCTAAATACTCTTTCTTAATTCAAAATCGTAAGTTCAAATAACTCTTTTGTTCATAATTTAATCCAATAAATAAGCATACACGATCCAATTTAATAACAAAATTACGTACATATAAATATAAAATGTCTAAAATAAACTAATATTTCGAAAGTTTACTTACCTTAACCGCAATCGAAAATAATTCAACACGGGCTAAACATAACATGTAATAATAATTAAGATAAATTAAGATATTAATGCATGGTCAGAATCCACCTAACAAAATACATTCCATGCGTCATAGTTTTATATATTAAAATAAGTCAAATTCATTCCCTATACCTACACATGAACTTGTATGGCTGCATGCTAGTACCTGAGTTATTAACATCTGTTAGGTTAATAAAATAAATCTTCAAAAAACAAATACATGTGAATGCCTTTATTTTAGATAACATAATTAAATCAAATTCAAACCTTAAAAACATTGTTATCTCATATAACTATAATTATATATATATACATGCATAAAAATATACATAATTTAAATAATTAAATTTGTGCATACCACTAATTCATATAAAATATCTTATACTAGCTTTGAAGATATAAAACGATAATTAAAGTGTCAAAACATATTAAAATAAGAATTAATTTAATGAGGTACTACGTAACATGCTGAAAGGGAGTATCAACGAAGTCATGTAATTAACTAATTTAATACATTAGTGACTCATGAAATTTAGAACTTTAAAGTAACTTGGATTGTACGGTAGAAGAGACGTAAAATTTTCAGTCATTTCCAAACAGAGGCCTTTAGAATTGGATGCTTCCTGATTCTGTCTTGCAATGTTTTGTGCAAATTAGTGCAACACTTGTTCAATTTCCAGTGGCATCTCTATCGAATTTATATTAATTAGAGATAAAGAAATGTATGTATATTTGACAAGATTGAACCACGAGTTTTCACATTGATTTAGCTTTTGAAATTAAGCTCGATTCATTGCACAAAACATTTCATGGAGTGTTTATAGGTTATTACATGTGGGTTGTAGTGTGAAAGTTTTGGGTACAAGCCAGTTCAAATATCACACGTAAGGTTGTTTTTGAATAATAAAAGTGACTTTTATAGAAATATATTGTAGAAATATCACACGTAAGGTTGTTTTTTAAAATGTGTATTTAATTTTTTTGTAATTAAAAATAAAAGGTTTGAAAAATAGTTTCTTTTAGTGATACCTGATCTCTTATGAACAAATGTTGAATTTAACTCGGCAAAATCATAATATTTAATAATTATCATGAGTCAGTTATTTTTTGCATTCATTTCAATGCGATTGGTAAAAATGTTTGTACATAATATTTTTTAAATATTTTATTTTGTATAAAAAGTTTAAATATTATTTGAAAACATATTTATTAATTATATTTAAATGTGTGTAAAAATAAATGGCTTTAGAACAGGAATAATTTAGTTTATTTTATTAAATTATAATTATAGTTATTTAGCAAAAGAAATTATAATATACCACGGATTATACACGTAGCAAACACAATTCACATTTTTGTTAGACTAAAACTAGGCCCGAAAATTTGATACGTGAACCGGACATGAAACGACACGAAAAAAACAGATATGAAAAAACAGATATGAGTTTTGATTTTCGATCCACGAAAGTATACGAATACGAAATTACACAATAAATTTAGTGTCGGATATGAGTTTAATTTTGGGTACACGAAAAATACACGAAAGTACACAAAATATTAATATATAATTTTTATTTTTTATATATCATAATATATATTATATACGTAATATATATTTTTTAAACATGTTATTATATATATACATAATATATAACAATTTACTCATTTTATGTATTCATTAGTATTTCATGTATATTTTGTGTTATTTCGGGTCGTTTCGTATAAATAAAAAGTACACAAAAAATTCATGTACTTTTCGTTTCGTATAGACACAAAATATTTTATTTTATGTTCGGATCAGTTAAACAAGTACACAAAATAATTTTGGATCATTTTCGATTTTAACTACGAATATACGAAAACATGAAAGTACACCAAATTAAAACACCCCTTCCACTTGAACAATAAATACAAAAAGTAAACTTCTGCTTCTTATTTCTTTCCTCATTGGGTCCACACTTTAGTCAAAAGACTCGAAACAAAATAACGTGAACTCAAATTTTTTTTTTTTACTTTCCATCCACATAAAAAAAGCTTCTCTTTTCATATGCCTGATTCAGGAAGTATTGATAGTGATTTAACAATTTTCTTTTCTACATATCACATTTAGAAAGGCAAGTTAAGAAGCTTTATTTTTTAGAATTGTGCTTTGCATATATTTTTTTGGCTTCATTTAGACAAAACTTAACATCAACAATTCCATTATTATTTATTAAAAAAACAACTCCACTGTTATAAAATTCTGTTTAGTTTTCACCAAAAAGTCAATACATGGTTTTTAGTTCTAGCCATCAACAACTATTATTACCTTATAACCGTGCCATTAATAANTTTTTTTTTTTTTTTTACTTTCCATCCACATAAAAAAAGCTTCTCTTTTCATATGCCTGATTCAGGAAGTATTGATAGTGATTTAACAATTTTCTTTTCTACATATCACATTTAGAAAGGCAAGTTAAGAAGCTTTATTTTTTAGAATTGTGCTTTGCATATATTTTTTTGGCTTCATTTAGACAAAACTTAACATCAACAATTCCATTATTATTTATTAAAAAAACAACTCCACTGTTATAAAATTCTGTTTAGTTTTCACCAAAAAGTCAATACATGGTTTTTAGTTCTAGCCATCAACAACTATTATTACCTTATAACCGTGCCATTAATAAATTTCATATTAATTATTTTATATAATTTAAATATTTTATTTAACATCATAATTTATTTTATTATTAATTTCTTTTTACATTTTTTGATACAATACTATTTATATATTAAAATTCATAAAATTCAATGATAAGTCGTAATTTTAAATAATAAAAAAAAGAGTTTGAATGATGACTAAATTGAGTTAAATATAAGTAAACTATATTAAATAAAAATTATACGATAAGTATGATTCTTAAAATATAAAATATATAATATTATCCGTGAGGAGTTGTATAAAATGAGGGCTGTCGGGGATATTGTTGTATGTATGATATATATCTTTCCTAAAATCAGATTTTATTGAAATTGAATGGTTAATATCGTGTCTACAATCCACCTAAAATTCAACGGTTAACATCTTTTATATGGTTCACCTTATTGTTTCAAAAAAAGTTCTCTAGTTATAATAATATAATAATCTATAATCTATACTATATTATTAAAAACGAAAGATTAAAAGTTTTGGTCGGTATGGTACTAGGTGAACCATAGAAAAGTTCTTGACCGTCCAATTTTAAGTGAACCATAGAAATAATCTTAACCGTTGAATTTTAATAAAATATAATTTTAAAAGAATATAATCATACATACAATTCTAACACCAATAATCCTCCTTTTATGCAAACAACTCATAAACATTATAATT
>QRFB01008814.1:16792-32338 GCA_008931105.1 Oenanthe javanica
TTTTTTTTTTTTTAATTTTTTAAAATCAGAATAAGAATTTTTTAAATTTTTTATAAAATTTTTTTGATTCTGATTTGCCACGTCACTTTCCGTTAGTCAACACAAGTTGACTAACGGCACTGTCATCACTCTCGACTATAGTGGTCAAAACGAGACCCCAATAACTAGAGTCACCTATTTGATACATGCCCTTCACTTCAGTGAGCACTTTGAGATTTAACCCCTAACTAAAATATCTCACATTAATCTCCTAAGTAAAATACATCTCTATACAAAACAAACAAAAATTATCCTATTAAAATATAAATACAAATAAATTATATAAAAACATATACATATAATATTAAATAAAATTTAAATTATTATTATACAAATACAAATAAATTCAAATCATTAAAAAATATTAAAATAAAAATATTAAAAAATTAAAAAAATTCATCCTTGCGTCGCACGGGATATAAGCTAGTATATTATTATAACCGAAAAATTAAAAATTTTAGTCCAAGGTGAACCATTGAAAAGATCCTAATCGTTCAATTTTAAATGAACCATATAAACGNCCGAAAAATTAAAAGTTTTAGTCCAAGGTGAACCATTGAAAAGATCCTAATCGTTCAATTTTAAATGAACCATATAAACGATCTTAAACATTCAATTTTAATAAAATTTAATTTAAAAAATATATATATCATGCACGCAACTCTAACATGTAGTCCTCCTTTTATACAATTACTCATGGATAATATTCATAAACTTTAATGATATATTAAATAAAAATTATAGAATAAGTAGGATTCTACTATCTATACTATATTATTATAAGAATATACATGTATTGAATATAACTTTACTTATTATAATACTGACCCTAACTATATACATATATATATTAACTAAAATTTTACTTTTTAGATTCAATTATATATTTATTATAACATGGGTCCAAATTAGAACATATTTATATCAAATAGAATAAATTTATATAAAATAAGAGAACATATAATATTAATATAAATTCTTGATATTATAAAATTTTATATTAAATATCAATAAGAATATAAATATAAAATTAATTTACCTAAATATTAGTTATCTCATCCTTCGTACAGATTATAAGTTTAAACAAGGTGAAAGGCATATGATTGTTGCTTTAAGAAAATTTATCTTACACTATCACCAGGAGAACTTGGGTATTTACATAAAAATATGATGGATAATGATCACTGTACTTTAAAGAATATGGTCACTATAGTTCTTTCCTGTATTGAATTGTGTGGCTTCTGGTTTATATCTAGTTTCTATCCCCGAAGAATGAAATATCAAGCATATAAACATGTTTTCTGACTTGGTGATAAATGTTCCTGCTTTTTATTTTGTTTTTCTTGTGAAATCAAATATTTATAGGAATATTTAAGGAAGATAATTTTTACTTGCTTTTGCATTTATGGAGAGAGGAGATGCAGCAAATTTATCTTGGGAGAGACATTTTTCCTGAACATATCCAAATGTCAATATATGATGCATGATTCTATTTTCTAAATATGCTTTAAAATCTCTCTGAAACAATTTAGGGTATTAGAAGTCCATAATGTACACTTATTACTTTTTCTGAGGTAAAATATTTTCAAATTTTCAATGGGAAAAGTAACTAGTGATTTATATTATGGGGTGTTGACTAGTTTTATTTTCTAAAACTAAATATTTATTTTTTTAAAAAATATATAAAATTATATATTTTTTTCCAGAAAATAAATATATATTTTTAACATATTTAAGATGAGCCTTATGTAGCCCAGGGTTTTAACTCAACCAACTAAGGATTAAAATGATACTTTTTGAGCAGGTAGAAGCTATGATGGCCAAGTAAAATCTTACCCCAGCACTATAAATACACAACAAGATAGGTACCAAACTCAGACACATCAAACATTTTTCAAAGACCTGTTCTCTACATCTAACACCTTTCTTCTTCAACTCTCCATTCCTCTGTTTCTTTTCTCTTCTAAAGCTAAATCATATTCAACTAATCTTTCAAGAGCACAACCGATTTTGTTCTTGTAAATCTGTTTTTAAGCTACTAAGACCAGCCTTAGCAGGAACCATTATTATTCTGCCAAGGCCTTAAGTTCACAGAGGAAAAGGGACAGTTTTTAAGTATCCTGTTTACTCTGTTTCATCTCGAAAAGTTCGAAAAAATGGACAGAATGCAAGAAAACAGCATTCTTGCTACACAATTTCAGGGTAATAATATAGGAGTTTCATTGTCTAATCTCATATTAGCAAGTAACACAAACACCTTAGATTCAATCTTCTCCAACTGCTCATCATCTACAATACCAGCTTTCGAGCAATTAGGCTCTTCGGTTTATCTCACACAGAGAGATTTGCTCCAAAAGTTCTGTCAAGAAAACCCTTCAAAAAATTCAATTTCATTGCCTGATCTTTCCAATCCACTTAATAATTCCGTATACAAAAACAGCTATATGGTTCCACCGAAGAAAAAGCTGTACAGGGGAGTGAGACAGAGGCATTGGGGAAAATGGGTAGCTGAGATTAGGCTCCCACAGAACAGGATGAGAGTTTGGTTGGGTACTTATGAGACACCTGAAGCTGCAGCATATGCTTATGATCGTGCTGCCTATAAGCTTCGTGGCGAATATGCACGTTTAAACTTTCCAAATCTTCGTGATCCAAGCAAATTGGGATTTGGAGATAGTTCAAGACTGACTGCTTTAAAAAATGCCGTGGATGCCAAAATTTCAGCAATTTGTCAGAAAGTGAGACGAGAGAAAGCAAAAAAGAGTGGCNTAAAGCAAAAAAGAGTGGCAATAAAAGTTGTGACAGCTCCGCTGGTGTTAGTAAAATCAACAAGAGTGAAAAATCCCTAAAGATGGACTCCAATTCTTCGTCTTCGATGATCAATAACAGTACTTCGAGTAATGAAATGGTTTCTTCAAGTGTTTCTGAAGAGGGATTATGGATGGATGTGAACTCTCCATACTCTGTGCTTGGCGCGTGTTCAGCTGTTCCCGAAGAATTGGAGTTTGAAGGTTGCTCTCTTGCACACATGCCTTCGTTTGATCCTGAATTGATCTGGGAAGTGCTTACTAATTAGAGTGAAACAATTAGGCCTCTTTCTTAGTTCTGATGTAATAGACTTTGCAAGCAGGATATGATTAGATAATAGTTCCATACTAAATTATCCAAGTATGGTTTTACTTGTTCAAGTGATTTGGTTGAGGAGTCGTAAAATTGAGTTTAGCAGAAGTATTATGGAAGTAGCTTCAGTTGTTTATCTCCCTTTTAACTACTTAAAACACAGCGAATCTCCTTTGTGGGGGATGCGAGAAAGCTTTAATCTATAATAATTATTGTTAGAGATTTCAGTGATTGTGTTTAAGTTTTCTATATTTATCATTTACTTTGTTATATCTATTTTTTTAATCAAATAATATATACAATGCTTCACTCCGAAATAAGGTACAAGACGGTGAGATGTACGCAGACCTTACCGACCTTACTTTTAAGTCCTGATGCGTGGGAAATGGGTACAAAAAGGATAGAAGTATATATAATTTCCCAGAAAGTAAACGGGAAAAGAAACCTGAATTGAACGATTCCTTATTAAGAGCTAAATTACCTGAAGGTATGGGTCCAAAGTGAAATCAGCCTTGAGTTATCCTTGTGCCTCTTGATGATGATGCTAAAAGCTGTTAGATAAAAAAGGTGTGGTCCTAACTAAAATTGTATGAAGTCAATATATCTATCCTAACATATGGGAAATCTCTCGGTACGCGACTCTTGAAGGCTAGCTTGTTTCTCGTGTTGATGATAAAAGTTAGTAGTGCAAAGAAAAATATATAGAAGAAAGCTTTTGATGCTAAAAAAAAAGAAAAAGTGATCTTCCAAATTCGATTACCGCTAACCAACTGATCGGTACAAATTTTTAGTCAAAGCATCTGGATGATTTTTTCCCTTTATTAATTTAAAATATCAAAATTTTATGTTTTAAACAATGACAATAAATATTTTGAGAGTATAGTTTCTTCCCCTATCTTAATGTTTTGATTTGTAAATATCCTTTATAAACATTAAAATCATTGTATTGCAGTGTGCTCTTATTCTATCTTTGCACATATATATTCTAAAGGCTATGGGAATGCCGGTAGAAATCACTAATATTGTATTTTCTATGATTTTCAAGTCACGCTATTTAAATGTACAATGTATATTTTATTAGCGTTATTTGTTATTAACAGGACATGACCACTCTTTTAACTTGAACTAAATATAACTATGGCAAACTCTACCTTAAGGCCTCAGTTAAGAGTTTCCTTTGAGGTTCTCGCACTGGCAATAATTTAGATCTTCTCGTGTTGCTGTCTTCTCTATTACACGATATGTATGAACTCTCAAGGTCCCCTCGGTCTCCTATGAGTAAACAGAGATGTGCAAATGAGTTGTGTATATTGAATCCTACAAGTGCAGGGTCCATATACGTACTTGTATCTCTGTAATAAAAACATGAACTCAACCAATTATCAAGCTTCGTAGACAGAAGCACATCTATGTTTGTATTCTGGAAAAATAGAAAATGTTGGGAAATCAAAAGCCGATGCTCTGCAAAATGGAATAACTGAAAATTGCTACAATCACATCTAGATACTTAACATCTGAAATTTAAAGCTCAAACCGAAGCACGTAAAGGTTAATACTTTAGTTCAGACAGTCAATTCAGTTGGATGTTTCTAATGGAGAGCACATATCTAGCTTACTCACGTCTTCATCAGCATGTGAAAATCAACATATGGGGGTCTACTAGGGTCGATACCACTTTCTCTAATTTCCCTAAANTGTTGGGAAATCAAAAGCCGATGCTCTGCAAAATGGAACAACTGAAAATTGCTACAATCACATCTAGATACTTAACATCTGAAATTTAAAGCTCAAACCGAAGCACGTGAAGGTTAATACTTTAGTTCAGACAGTCAATTCAGTTAGATGTTTCTAATGGAGAGCACATATCTAGCTTACTCACGTCTTCATTGGCATGTGAAAATCAACATATGGGGGTCTACTAGGGTCGATACCACTTTCTCTAATTTCCCTAAATGCTTAAATTTTTTTATAAACAAGATTTCATTACATATTAACAAGAATGTGGGGTGGGGGTGGGGGGCTACATAGCCTAAGAAGAGAAAAATGTAACCCACATACCATGTTACCATGTAAAACCAGCTTATATAACTTCACTGCATACAGAAGAACTTAAGGAACCAACCAATACAACTCTTTTTTCGTTGAAGGAGCATCAAGAAACAACACCAAGGATATCATCTTGCAAAGCCTACTCATTAACCCTAATAAGTCCCAACAACACCTCTGCTATCGATGACGGATGGTTTTACTAACCTTTCAAAATATCGCTCTGAATCATAATAGCCATGACTGCGAGAGGCCCACCTGGTAGAAGAGTAGAAGGACAATAAACATTAGACTACCACAAGCAGCTAAAATATGTCTCTTTAAATGTGAAATTNGCAATACAACTCTTTTTTCGTTGAAGGGCATCAAGAAACAACACCAAGGATATCATCTTGCAAAGCCTACTCATTAACCCTAATAAGTCCTAACAACACCTCTGCTATTGATGACAGATGGTTTTACTAACCTTTCAAAATATCGCTCTGAATCATAATAGCCATGACTGCGAGAGGCCCACCTGGTAGAAGACTAGAAGGACAATAAACATTAGACTACCACAAGCAGCTAAAATATGTCTCTTTAAATGTGAAATTCCCTTAATATGCGGAAAATTGTATGCAGCTGATAAAGATCTTAATACAAAGGACTTCTATTGCAACCTAAATGTGCTATCAACCGCCTAATCCTTTAATGCTTCTTTCTTAAAATAATACTCCGTACTAGTAAAAAGGGATTCTTTTCAGATGATACATCTAATGTAACCTTTTCTGCTAAACTGAAAATAACTCGATCACTTTGTATACTAAACTAGACAACTAGTTAAATAGACCCAAGACTAATTTAACAATAGAGTGAATATATAACTCTCATGCCACCACAAAGCAGCTTCTCGCAAATTAGTAATATACATTAGAATGTGGAGCAACTAGCAATTCAGCATGACCACGGACCACGGTATAGTATTTACGACAAATTCATGCAGCAGACTCAATAAATGAAGTTATAGTGTAGAATCTGTAAATCAGGCTCAGAGTCAAGACCTCAAAGGATTAATAAATCTTCAAGAAAAGCTTATTGTCATATACTCGAGTTCATGGGTTAGAATAATAATTCAAAGTTGTTTTGATTATTATAATTGTTTTTTGAATTATCCAATTTGTTATCACTTGATAGTAAGATAAGATTAGTTTTGAATAAGTTAGTAGTGATATATCAAAGATAATTATATCACTATTTTCTAGGAATAGGTTATCCATTGTATTTAGCCTATAAAAGGCAAGTTTATGCATTGAAAAATATAATCTAGAATTTTCTGCATATCTCTTTTCTTTCCCTNTCACTATTTTCTAGGAATAGGTTATCCATTATATTTAGCCTATGAAAGGCAAGTTTATGCATTGAAAAATATAATCTAGAATTTTCTGCATATCTCTTTCCTTTCCCTACTCTTACATAAAAAACCAACAAATGGTATCAGAGCTTTAAAGATCTTAAAGGGCCTGTGAGAATTTGAGAGAAAACGCAACCATGACCTCAAACAACACATCAAATCTTTCTCCTCCAATTTTTAATGGTGAAAACTATCAAATATGGATTGTTAAGATGAAAGCTCATTTGAGAGGTTTGGGTTTATGGAAGTGGGTTGAAAATGCAGGGGAGATATAACCTCTTGGAAACAATCCTACACTGAATCAAATCAGGACTCATGAAGAAGAATTAAGCATGGCTCCACGGGCTTTATCAATAATTCATGCAGCTGTGTCGGAATCAATCTTCACGAGAATCATGACTTGTGAAACAGGAAAAGAGGCTTGGGATAAGCTAAAAGAATTGTATGAAGGCAACGAAAGAAACAAGATGGAAGAAACTGTCAATAACACACAAGTTATTGACGAAGATGAATTGTTTTGATATTGGAGAGACATGCTTCAATGTGTAAATTGGTGAGAAGTGCATCAAGACATATGTAATTTGTGAGAAGTGCATCAAGACATGAAATTGGTGAGAAGTGCACCTTGAAGAAAATGGTGGAGAGAAGTGCTCCTCATTTGTGTGAAGAGAAGTGCTTCAACAAAAATGGTGATGGTGGGAAGTACATCATGGTCAAAGAAATTTTAGAACTTTGAATTAAGAGGGAATGTTAGAATAATAATTCAAAGTTGTTTTGATTATTATAATTGTTTTTGAATTATCCAATTTGTTATCACTTGATAGTAAGATAAGATTAGTTTTGAATAAGTTAGTAGTGATATATCAAAGATAATTATATCACTATTTTCTAGGAATAGGTTATCCATTGTATTTAGCCTATAAAAGGCAAGTTCATGCATTGAAAAATATAATCTAGAATTTTCTGCATATCTCTTTTCTTTCCTTGCTCTTACATAAAAAAAACCAATAAATGGTATCAAGAGCTTTAAAGATCTTAAAGGGCCTGTGAGAATTTGAGAGAAAACACAACCATGACCTCAAACAACACATCAAATCTTTCTCCTCCAATTTTTAATGGTGAAAACTATCAAATATGGGCTGTTAAGATAAAAGCTCATTTGAGAGGTTTGGGTTTATGGAAGTGGGTTGAAAATGCGGGGGAGATACAACCTCTTGGAAACAATCCTACACTGAATCAAATCAGGACTCATGAAGAAGAATTAAGCAAGGCTCCACGGGCTTTATCAATAATTCATGCAGCTGTGTCGGAATCAATCTTCACGAGAATCATGACTTGTGAAACAGGAAAAGAGGCTTGGGATAAGCTAAAAGAATTGTATGAAGGCAACGAAAGAAACAAGATGGAAGAAACTGTCAATAACACACAAGTTATTGACGAAGATGAATTGTTTTGATATTGGAGAGACATGCTTCAATGTGTAAATTGGTGAGAAGTGCATCAAGACATATGTAATTTGTGAGAAGTGCATCAAGACATGAAATTGGTGAGAAGTGCACCTTGAAGAAAATGGTGGAGAGAAGTGCTCCTCATTTGTGTAAAGAGAAGTGCTTCAACAAAAATGGTGATGGTGGGAAGTACATCATGGTCAAAGAAATTTTAGAATTTTAAATTAAGAGGGAATGTTAGAATAATAATTCAAAGTTGTTTTGATTATTATAATTGTTTTTTGAATTATCCAATTTGTTATCACTTGATAATAAGATAAGATTAGTTTTGAATAAGTTAGTAGTGATATATAATTCTATCACTATTTTCTAGGAATAGGTTATCCATTATATTTAGCCTATAAAAGGCAAGTTTATGCATTGAAAAATATAATCTAGAATTTTCTGCATATCTCTTTTCTTTCCCTGCTCTTACATAAAAAATCAACAATGTGTCAACCTGATCAAACACAAATGATAACGAGTTTGAAGTGTAAGATTTCAAGTTACAATTCTGCAAAAGATATAGAATTAAGAGCATCTCCAAGGGGAGTAGCTAAAATAATATAAAGTAATGGTTATGTAAAATTTGCTGAACCTGTAAGGTGTTGTGCTCCAATGGTGTTAGCTATAATGGTTAGCTATATTTCAAAAACAGTATTTTATTATTATTTTCAAATTTCAATGGCTATATTTCAACAACGATATTTCAACGGACATATTCCAACGGCTACATTTCAACGGTCATATTCTAACAGCTATATTCTAACGGTCATATTTTTATGGTTATAAATAACAATTTTCTGAACTGAACTGAACACAAATTGCAGACAAAGTCAAATTCATTCACAATTCTAAAATACTCATTTGTAATGGAAAACACCACACGAATGATTCTTGATATTATGCAAGCCGAAGAAGAAGAACATGAAGCAAGAATGAGAATGAGTGCTGCTTACCTTCATCATCGACGACAAATAGCGAATACTGAATCGCATCATGGTGGTTCTACAATGAATCATCGTGTAATTGATCGGAATAGAGAAGAAGGTCATGTTAGACTGTATCGTGATTATTTTTCTAATACACCTACGTACACAGATACACAGTTTCGTCGAAGATTTCGGATGCGTAAATCATTATTTTTAAGGATTGAAGAAGCAGTTGCAGCTCATGACAATTATTTCACTCAACGAACTGATGCTGTGGGAATGCGTGGACTATCATCACTCCAGAAAGTGATCGCTGCACTTAGGATGCTTGCATACGGAACGGCAGCCGATGCTGTTGATGATTACGTTCGAATTGGTGAGAGCACAACCATAGAGAGTCTAAGAAGATTTGTAAAAGCAATTGTTGAAGTCTTCGGAGCTGAATATTTAAGAAGACCAAATGACGAAGATGTGGCTAGATTGTTAACAGAAAACAAACNTACTCCAGAAAGTAATCGTTGCACTTAGGATGCTTGCATACGGAACGGCAGCCGATGTTGTTGATGATTACGTTCAAATTGGTGAGAGCACAACCATAGAGAGTCTAAGAAGATTTGTAAAAGCAATTGTTGAAGTCTTCGGAGCTGAATATTTAAGAAGACCAAATGACGAAGATGTGGCTAGATTGTTAACAGAAAACAAACAACGAGGCTTTCCTGGAATGTTGGGTAGTATTGACTGTATGCACTGGAAGTGGAAGAATTGTCCAACTGGTTGGCAAGGTATGTATACAGGTCATGTTCATGAACCAACTATTATATTAGAAGCAATAGCTTCAAAAGACTTGTGGATTTGGCATTCTTTTTTTGGATTACCGGGATCGTTAAATGATATTAATGTATTAGATCGATCTCATCTATTTGAAGAACTGGCAGAAGGTCGTGGACCTGAAGTGAGGTATACCATCAACAGACATGAATATAACATGAGATATTATCTTGCTGATGGTATATATCCTTCTTGGCCCACTTTTGTCAAAACTATTTCAAAACCTCAAGGTAACAAAAAAAAGTATTTTGCAATTGCACAAGAATCTATTAGAAAAGATGTTGAGAGAGCATTTGGAGTGTTGCAATCTCGGTTTGCTATGGTTCGCGGACCATCACGATTTTGGAATGTGGGTACAATGAAATATATTATGACAGCCTGCATAATATTACATAACATGATCATTGAAGATGAAAGGGAATTACGTACGGAGGAAGAACACTTTGATACAAATGTTGAACCAACTGTTACTCGTATACCACGTCATCCAAATACCCTTAGCGAATTCATACAAGTGCACCAGCAAATTCGAGACAAACAAATTCATGTTCAGTTGCAAAATGATCTCGTGGAGCATCTTTGGCAGATTCATGGTGGTGACATGAANAATTCACGGTGGTGACATGAATTAAATATTTGTTGTTATGTGATTTCCTTTGACATTTCTCATTAATTTCCTTGCATGTTTGTTATTGTTTGCTATGTAATTTCCATTTGTATCCATTATGTGATGTAAAATTTAAAAATTATAATTAAAATAAAAGTAATTTTTAATAAAATAACTAAATTTAAATGTAAATATACATATATAAAAGGTAATTTTATAAGTTAAAATAAAATAAATTAATTTTCTTATTCAATACAAGTGAAAATAATTAATAAAAAAAATACAAGTGAAAATAAAAAAATGTAAAATTCATAAAAAGATATTAATTTCAACGAACATATTCCAAAGCCTATATTCCAACGACTATATTAATTCCAACGGTCATATTTTTATAATTATAAATAATGATAGTATAAATTTAAAATTAGGGAAAATAGAGAACAAATCAATTACCTTAATTTATTAAATTAATAAAAATAAAAAAGGAGATAAAATCATACTTTTCAGTTGGAGGCCAAATAAACAGAAGAGATGATGTGGTTTGAGATTTAGATAATGGCAAGAGGTTCAATACATTTGGAAAACCAAACACTGATAGGTATAATTATGGCTAATAGGAGTGCTCCGTTGGAGTNGTTGAACTGCCACGCAGATTATATAGCTAATACATAATGAAGGTTGGAGTTGCTCTAAGAAAAATTAAGATATCTAAAGGATTTTTGGCGGATGAATGCAACAAATTCATGAGAAAAGACACAGTCAATCATCACAAGATTTATAGTGCATTCTCAATTAAAAAAATGCATTATTATTGCAGTATGAGATGCAACAAAGTGAGCAGAACTGCAAAAGTGCCATGCAAATGCAACCTTAAAGGAGATTGAGTTTGCACTTCAGTTCCCACGGTAACAAAATGGCCAGAGTTTACCAGAGAGTAGTCAGACCAATATTGGGTTTAGTAAGTAGTACCATTTGGGCCGAGCCCAGTACTTCCTCTCAAGCGAATATTCAACTGAGGTACTTTAATAATCCTACCTATTAGTCCAGGTCCATTTTGAAATCTTTTCATAGCATTTATTTTTAATATAGTTTTTTTTAACAACTTTCTAATATAAAATTTTAAATCTATTAGTTTCATACATATTAAATAATATAATAATTATGAGTAAAAATAATTTTAACCTTTTAATATATGTGAAAAATTTTAAACGAACTAATATAAAAACTGAATAATCTAATTGACTAACGGATTGAATTAGCTGTTTTGAATAAAATTATTTGGTAAATAGTCGTCGAATTTGTTATTTATATTTTAAGTAGATACATGACAATCATTTAATTGAAAAAAAAATTCAATTAATTTTTTTAAAACTAGCTTATTTAGTCCAAATTACTATTGCAATTCTTTAACTACCACGCACTAATGTTAGAGTATTTATCTAGTAAAATCTCTAATTTAACTTAAAACTCTAATTTTTTCCTAAACTTCTAACTTCCAAACAATGTGTATCTATTTTTACATGACGGTAATTAGTACGGTACCCGTTATGTACATAACAGTACTTTTCGGACAAAAAATTATTTGTGAAACATATATAGTTGCTGAAATAATATTTTAATATAAGTATATAATCCTCAATAATTATAAAAAAGCAGATGTTTATATCCTTTAAAATACAGAAAGAGTTGAAAAGAACATTGGAACTGTGGTTTATTTGTAGCGGTTGAGTAAATAATAATAATAATGAATTGAAAATGCTACGAATAGTAAGGTACTGGAATAAAGAAAGTTGCAGACGCATAACAAAATGTGACGGCCAATAAACAGGTAAAGCTCAACCCACTCATCTATCCATCCCCACCTTTGTTTTATTGTTTTCGCATACTAAACAAACAAATACTCCATCCATCCTAATTACTGTTTTATTTGACCTTTTTCAATTAAATTAATTAAAAATTATATATATTATATAAATATAAAAATTAAATTATTAAAAAATATATATAATCTATTTTAAATTTAATTTTAGTTTTTAAAATTATAAAAAGATAATCTATAAATCGTAGTCAAAATTTAAATAATTTAACTAAAAAAAATAAAAAACAGTTAATTTAGGGCAAAAAATATCATAATCTCTTACTCAAAAATACAATATATAAATTTTGATTTTCAATATATAAAATTAAAACTTTTTAATATTCTACTTAAATTTTAGAAAAGTACTCAACATAAATAAATAAAATTTTAAATGCTATATTATTATTATTATTATATAAACTATAAAATTTTAAAATTAAGAGTAATAGATATCTAGACTTTAAAATTGGAATTATTATAATAAAGGTGTTTTAAAAACTATAAATATATTTTATTAATAAAAATAATAATATTACAAAATTTATAATAATATAAAATAGTGTGGGAGGACGTGGATGAAGGGGGAGAGAGAGAGAGAGAAAGAAGAAAGGGCGTGGACCATTAAACCATTGGCTCCCTTTCTCATCTCCCTGACGCCTGTGTTTTGGACGCTTCTTTCCCACACATATACATACACCTATACTTACACACCCCCAAATCTTCAACTTGGATCGGTGCTTATGGTAGGTTTAGAAAAGATGGAGGATGAGTATATACGAAAGCATCACAAGCACGAGATTAGAGACAATCAGTGCACTTCTTCGCTCGTTAAACATGTCAAAGCTCCTGTTCATTTGGTCTCTCTCTCTCTCGCTCTCTCTCGTCGTATTCAATTTCGTGGGATTTTTGTTGTGTTTTGATGTTAATTGATTGATTTTAGGGCTTTGTTAGTGTGTTAATTTGTGAGGAGAGTTGTGATCGACTAGTTAGACAGAGAGGATAGGTTTTGTTTGTGTAACTTTGGGCTCTGTTGAAATAGAACATTTTCGTGTAGTTACCTGACCAGTGTGTTGTTTTTTTGTAGTGAATGGGTTTTGTTTGCTTAATTTTATTATGAAGGGTACTTCACTGGCTGTTTATTTTGTTTTAATCTTTTGGATTGGTTTTTAATTAAATTGTTCGGAAATATGCACAACAAGTTTGCTGTAGGAGGTAGTGAGGCAAAGTTGAGTTGAATATATTCTTGCAATTGCAACTTGCAAGTGATTGAAATGATTTTTGGAAGGAAAGAGATTAGTTGTGTGATTACTGTTCTACCATTACAAGTTGAGATGTGCGGTGTGTTATTTTTCTTAAAGCTAGGTTAAAACCTCGATTCTTGTTGTATTTAGAGATGAATGCTTTTTTCTTTTTACATTCATTTGTGCTCGATTCATTACTTCCATGTATCATATATCAGTAGGACAGGAGACAGCTCGAGTTGTTTTGTTGCACCTCCTCAATGGCACGAGTGTTTGATATTTATGATATATTGGTTCATTACAGGTTTGGTCTTTAGTGAGAAGTTTTGATCAACCTCAAAAGTACAAACCTTTTGTGAGCGAATGTGTTGCACAGGGCAACTTTGAGATTGGGAGTGTTAGGGAAGTCAATGTAAGATCTGGACTTCCGGCAACTACTAGCACCGAGAGGTTGGAACTTTTGAATGATGAAGAGCATATCTTTGGCATGAAGATTGTTGGTGGCGATCACAGGCTTAAGGTATGATTTTTTTTTCTTTTTAATTACTCTTCCTGTAATAACACTTCACGACTATTTGAAAGGACGTAATGTATGATTACTTTTGCTTCGACTAATGCTGTTATATTTGACTTTTCGAAGTTTAATTTAACAATTGATTCTGCATCATGCTTACACCATTGGGCTTTCACATATCAATTTATATGATATCTCCAGTATGCTTGCTACTTAAAAAATGTCCAGAATTCAGATTAGTGATTGGAAACTGTGAGTTGTCGAAAACATGTTCTCAGAATACCTCCTTGGTGCAAACATATGTATCCAACACACATTAACTTTTAGATAACTAGTTTAACCAACAAGCTACTAATCCTTAGTTCCTTATACAGTACATGAGAGTTCGCATTGTTGCTGTAACCTTGTAGGTTATTTGTAATGCCCCAAAACCTTGTTCTTTTGCCTCGTATATCGGTCGTCAGTCGTCACTTGTTACATAACACCTTGTTGATCTTGTTGCCTTGAAATATATATATATATATATATATTATGCTAATTAAGTCTTGAAATCTTAATATCAACTAATTTTAGAATGATTCTCGTTACTTGTCTCCAACGGTAAATTTATTCACTTACAAAGGTCAACATTTTGAGGTATGATTACTCCACACAGTTTCTCCAACCAAAACAAATGTATAACTTTCCCCTCAAGTGAGTTCATTACATGTTCTTACATTTTTCTTATCCCTTCCTTGCACTTGCAACCTTACCACCTCTTGCCTGACTTGAAAGAAAGTTAAGAAGATAGTTATACGGAAGTAATATGGAAGGCTTGAGATCCAATAATTGACTTTAAAGATACAACAATCTCTAATTAAATTTAAATTCTACAAAGGAAGTTTAAAGTTCTAGTAGAACTATTATATGATTTTTCAGGATCTGGAATATTTGATCACTAAGAAATATCTCTGTAAAAATAATATATTCTTGATCAAGTGATTTAAGAATTAAAGTCATAGTTCCTAATTTACTACAGGTACAGTTTAGTGGTGACCCCCCCATAAGTGCAATGTAATTTCAGTTGTCCTCCTACCTAAAGATTGGTCTTTCCATGAACTATAATAGCCATCAATGCCAAAAATACAGGAATTACGTTTATTTGCAGCTTATTTCCTAAAAAATATTGCTCAACATAATTGACCCCGTATATAATACATGCAAAAATGATCCAAATATTAATCCATTCAAATATAAGAAATTAATATAATAAGGATTATAGCTCTAGATTGTGTAATGGTTTAGAAAGTTGGTCCGTGACAATCGCTTGTCATAACTATCTATCCACTATAATTTTCCACGGATAACATAAACACTGAATTTTTTTGCGAATTCAGGGAGGCCATGTCATCTATCCGCGCTTCTGGAGGGCTAACCAGGGCTTTTTGTTATCCGCGGGAAAAAAACGTGGATAGATGGTTGGTCAACCATCGCTTGTTCTGGAC
>QRFB01008815.1:0-32337 GCA_008931105.1 Oenanthe javanica
AACATATCTTCTTGCAGTACTTTGAATGTTTATTTTATTAGATAGTCTGCCTTCTGTTTTTTTGGGTTTGTGACATATTTTTGAATGCATTAGATTTTTAAGTGTATGGGAAGGGGGATGGAGGAATTCAATCCATTACCTTTGGACATGCAGGAGGGGTAAGAGCCGTGCCACTAGGCTATCAGCCAATCCTTGTCTCTGATTTTCTCCTCCTTTTTCATATACAATAGTTTGAATGGATGCTAGTGTTACTTGACAGCTTCAGTTTTGTCAGTTCTCTTTAATCTGTAAAATTTACCTTCATCTGGGTAGTTGGACTTGATACAACGTTGACATGGGATATTGATAATAGAAAGCCAGAATTTATTGTAGGAGGACCAACAAGTCAATTGTATGATCATTTCAGGTGAAACATCTTGGGTTCAAATCTGTGGCACATTATCTCATCCAAAGCCAATTAGCTCAAACAATCCAAGAAGAAGCAACTAAAGAAATTCTACATCCTGAGAATGGGTTGTTGCCTACTGCAAGTGGAGAAGCTGAGCCAACTCATGGAATTTCAACCCCACAATCAAGTTGCACTGGGAGTGAAGAAATAGAAGACAGTGATCCTGGTAGCATTAATGGTGATACATACAACCAAGAAGGAAACATTGAAGATTATGATACCGTTGACAATAATGAACAGAAATGAAAAGGAGTACGATGGTAAGAATATATAAAACTTCTGGACTAGGAATTTTTGTACTGTAATTGAGGTCTTCTCTGGTCTTTGTGTGTTATGAAGTAGCAATTTTGTAGTGTTTTTTTGAGTTCTTAGCAAAATATATGTTTAAAAGATAATCTATTAATGTGCATTTTATACTAATAGTTTTGTTGGATTCAAATAAATCTCCACGCTAACATATATGGTTTATCAAATAACCATATGTCCGTATGTTATGCATACAAGCCGAAAGTTTCTATTGTTCGTTTACATACTCTTTTTGGTCTTGGAAAAATAACAAAAAGAGGTACCTTAGAATATCTCAATTTTGGTAATTGTTATTTATGCGATACTGGACCNTTGAGAATGGGTTGTTGCCTACTGCAAGTGGAGAAGCTGAGCCAACTCATGGGATTTCAACCCCACAATCAAGTTGCATTGGGAGTGAAGAAATAGAAGACAGTGATCCTGGTAGCATTAACGGTGATACATACAACCAAGAAGGAAACATTGAAGATTATGACACCGTTGACAATAATGAACAGAAATGAAAAGGAGTACGATGGTAAGAATATATAAAACTTCTGGACTAGGAATTTTTGTACTGTAATTGAGGTCTTCTCTGGTCTTTGTGTGTTATGAAGTAGCAATTTTGTAGTGTTTTTTTGAGTTCTTAGCAAAATATATGTTTAAAAGATAATCTATTAATGTGCATTTTATACTAATAGTTTTGTTGGATTCAAATAAATCTCCACGCTAACATATATGGTTTTTCAAATAACCATATGTCCGTATGTTATGCATACAAGCGTAAAGTTTCTATTGTTCGTTTACATACTCTTTTTGGTCTTGGAAAAATAACAAAAAGAGGTACCTTAGAATATCTCAATTTTAGTAATTGTTATTTATGCGATACTGGACCTCGAACCTGTGACTAGGCAGCCAGCATCTCAGTTTACTGACCAGAAGTGCAAGGGAGTATGTTATTTATGTGTGCACTTTGCATTATTTTCTGTTGTGTTGTGCACATAAACAGGTTATAATAAGTAGTGATAGCTAATTACTATCACATTATTTATTTATTATCTTCTAATCATACACAATTTATATTTACACCCTGTAAAGAACCAAACTTTCATGCTGTTGTTCACTCTGTATCTGCATGTGTGATGCTGTGACCAAGCTATCTTTCCACTGATTTACTGTTATATATGCAAGCAAAGTGCCATGTTTCATAGTAGTCTTATTAATATATGTATAATTTGTGGAACAGGTAAATTTTTGTAGCTTGTTGAGTAGGTGGAGATGCTGCTGACAGTGAATAGTCAGAGTTTAATGAAGAGTGCAGTGGTAAGTATATTTTTAAAAGTTCTCTGGATGAGAAACCGACTTGAACCCAACATATAATCATATATATATACATATATTGTGCTTTGGCACCTGACTTGTTTTTCAACCAGTATTTGGAACATCTATGAGCAAGCTTGTATTTTAGTACTGATATTCAGCTGCCTTATCCTGTTGTGATGCGTTAATTTAATTTTGTTGCATTTTGAAGTTATAAGCAAGTTGAAAATGATAAATCTATCTATATTTCTGTTAAAGATTTTGTTATATTCAGAGAAATTGCCAAGCTGACATATGGTTTATCAGACACCTGTGTTTCATAATGTGTATTATGTATGTATGTATGTATGTATGTATGTATGTATGTATGTATATATATATATATATATATATATATATTCTTATAATTATTAAATAATGATTAGAAAGTAAATATTCGTATTAATCTAGGTTTTTAGTAATTCGTATCAGCTTGGTTCATTCAAGTATATAAGGTAATTACATTTGTGGAAAGTTGTGTTAAAGAAATCTGGTAATCCAATTAAATATTCAAATTTTACTATTTCATTATGTTAAAATTGTATGTTCCTANGTAAAGTTTCTATTGTTCGTTTACATACTCTTTTTGGTCTTGGAAAAATAACAAAAAAGGTACCTTAGAATATCTCAATTTTGGTAATTGTTATTTATGCGATACTGGACCTCGAACCTGTGACTAGGCAGCCAGCATCTCAGTTTACTGACCAGAAGTGCAAGGGAGTATGTTATTTATGTGTGCACTTTGCATTATTTTCTGTTGTGTTGTGCACATAAACAGGTTATAATAAGTAGTGATAGCTAATTACTATCACATTATTTATTTATTATCTTCTAATCATACACAATTTATATTTACACCCTGTAAAGAACCAAACTTTCATGCTGTTGTTCACTCTGTATCTGCATGTGTGATGCTGTGACCAAGCTATCTTTCCACTGATTTACTGTTATATATGCAAGCAAAGTGCCATGTTTCATAGTAGTCTTATTAATATATGTATAATTTCTGGAACAGGTAAATTTTTGTAGCTTGTTGAGTAGGTGGAGATGCTGCTGCAGTGAATAGTCAGAGTTTAATGAAGAGTGCAGTGGTAAGTATATTTTTAAAAGTTCTCTGGATGAGAAACTGACTTGAACCCAACATATAATCATATATATATACATATATTGTGCTTTGGCACCTGACTTGTTTTTCAACCAGTATTTGGAACATCTATGAGCAAGCTTGTATTTTAGTACTGATATTCAGCTGCCTTATCCTGTTGTGATGCGTTAATTTAATTTTGTTGCATTTTGAAGTTATAAGCAAGTTGAAAATGATAAATCTATCTATATTTCTGTTAAAGATTTTGTTATATTCAGAGAAATTGCCAAGCTGACATATGGTTTATCAGACACCTGTGTTTCATAATGTGTATTATGTATGTATGTATGTATGTATGTATGTATGTATGTATGTATATATATATATATATATATATATATATATATATATTTTCTTATAATTATTAAATAATGATTAGAAAGTAAATATTCGTATTAATCTAGGTTTTTAGTAATTCGTATCAGCTTGGTTCATTCAAGTATATAAGGTAATTACATTTGTGGAAAGTTTAGTGTTAAAGAAATCTGGTAATCCAATTAAATATTCAAATTTTACTATTTCATTATGTTAAAATTGTATGTTCCTACTAATTTGTTTATAAAACAGGATTCTACAATTCTCAATTTAAATGTTATGAAAAATAATGGATTTAGTAGGTTCCATTCTAATATAACAGTCTACTATTTAATTATTAAATTCTTTACATTAAAAGTATGATCATTTTCTTATTAAACTTATTTACTTGAATTTGTAAATTTTAGATTTCAAAGTTAGATTAAAATTGATTGTTAATGGGCTGATTATTGGTATACTTTTAGGAAGTGGCAATGTTTATCTCTAAATAAAATGTCCATACATAATAAAAAGTAGCGTNTTTCTTATAATTATTAAATAATGATTAGAAAGTAAATATTCGTATTAATCTAGTTTTTTAGTAATTCGTATCAGCTTGGTTCATTCAAGTATATAAGGTAATTACATTTGTGGAAAGTTGTGTTAAAGAAATCTGGTAATCCAATTAAATATTCAAATTTTACTATTTCATTATGTTAAAATTGTATGTTCCTACTAATTTGTTTATAAAACAGGATTCTACAATTCTCAATTTAAATGTTATGAAAAATAATGGATTTAGTAGGTTCCATTCTAATATAACAGTCTACTATTTAATTATTAAATTCTTTACATTAAAAGTATGATCATTTTCTTATTAAACTTATTTACTTGAATTTGTAAATTTTAGATTTCAAAGTTAGATTAAAATTGATTGTTAATGGGCTGATTATTGGTATACTTTTAGGAAGTGGCAATGTTTATCTCTAAATAAAATGTCCATACATAATAAAAAGTAGCGTGCTTAAAATTAAAATTGCATCTTTAATAATATGAAGTAATTAAATTAAAAAAATGTCAAACTATTTATTTGTATTTTGTACTATACCTAAATCGGAAAGAGGAAATTATATANTAGGAAATTATATATTAATGTTGATGATAAAATATAGGTTAGTGGCTTCTGTAACAATAAAGAATAAGAACTGTTGATTTATTAACAAAACAGCTAATGTAAATATCCAGTTTCATGAATCATGATATGACTCGGTCATGTCCATATTTAGTAAAGTATTCATGCAAATTAAGTAAAAACCAAAGAAAATATTAGATACCCTTCAACAAAACATATACACCCCAAAATCTATGGGAAAATTATAGATTCCAGAAATTTGGTGTGCTAATTGTGGTATTTTTTATCAACAGCCTCTCAATTTTCTTGAGGTCATATTTCTGTCAATCGTCTATATACCCTCCATACATTGGCATGTAGTATAAGCAGCCTTGGGCCTATCCAAGGAAGGTCTTGAAAAGCATGGCTTTTCCTACGATTATGAAGGCCTTTGGCTGCCTTCTTTTGCTAGCTCTCTTTTCTTTTTCATTTGTTTCATCAACTTTTGAAGAACTTCCTGAATTTTCCGAATTCGGGGTTGATGTTCGTGCCACTTTTGCCAATCCCAGGCTTAGGAAGGCTTACATTGCCCTTCAAGCATGGAAAAAAGCTATATTTTCAGACCCAAAAAATATGACAGGAAACTGGGTTGGTCCTAATGTTTGCTCATATAATGGCGTGTTTTGTGAGCGGGCACTGGATGATCCGAATTTGATTGTTGTTGCTGGTATTGATCTTAACAGTGGAGATATTGCTGGGCATTTAGTNCCCCACCACCCTCACCTCCCCCACCTGTTCATTCACCTCCTCCACCTGTCGCCTCACCTCCACCACCATCACCCCCACCACCCTCACCTCCACCACCAGTTCCCTCACCTCCACCGCCAGTTCATTCACCTCCTCCGCCAGTTCATTCACCTCCACCTCCGTCACCTCCTCCACCGGTTCCTTCACCTCCTCCCCCGGTTCCTTCACCTCCACCTCCACCTCCGTCACCTCCTCCACCAGTCCACTCACCTCCCCCACCAGTCCACTCACCTCCCCCATCATCGCCACCTCCACTGGTTCCTTCACCTCCACCACCCGTCCACTCGCCACCCCCACCCGTCTTCTCTCCACCACTGCCAGTCCTATCACCACATCCTGCTCCAGTTAGTTCTCCACCACCACCCACCCCTCTACCATCACCACCACCGGCAGATGATTTTATCTTACCACCCAACATAGGAGCCCTTTACGCATCACCACCTCCACCTATGTTCCAAGGCTATTAAACCAATAACTAGTACTCATTCATATTTTTAATCAATGTAATTATCATTGTAATTTCCTGACAAAGAAGAACATGAAACATTGAACTTGGCATGGAATGATCTATTACTTGTCTCTTCAATATTTTCTTTTGCATGTTTCTTTTTTGTTTTCTTTTGGATTCAACATGGAGTCTTGCAAAATTAAGTTAAGAGGACTCTAAGTTAATATNACCACCGGCAGATGATTTTATCTTACCACCCAATATAGGAGCCCTTTACGCGTCACCACCTCCACCTATGTTCCAAGGCTATTAAACCAACAACTAGTACTCATTCATATTCTTAATCAATGTAATTATCATTGTAATTTCCTGACAAAGAAGAACATGAAACATTGAACTTGGCATGGAATGATCTATTACTTATCTCTTCAATATTTTCTTTTGCATGTTTCTTTTTTGTTTTCTTTTGGATTCAACATGGAGTCTTGCAAAATTAAGTTAAGAGGACTCTAAGTTAATATTATCCTCGATATCATTTCATTCTATCTGCATAGTGAGGACTGAAAACTGATATTAAATACCAAACACCATGAGGTGATAATAGGATTGTTCTGATGTTAAACATATTAATGTGGTACAAAGTTAATGTAATAAAAATTATGCCATCAAGTTGTATAATTTCTAACTTGGACTGTAAGTGGTTAATCAATATATTCTTTATCAGAAAAATAAAGTCACGAGTGATTCATGAAGCTTACTTAGAATTCCAGACGTACGTAGAGTCTTAGTTACTATAAACATCATTCATGATAGATGACACAATGACATCCAACCCCATAAACATCCATTAAAAGAGTACACCTGAGCCTCGAAACCTCGAGATTTAGTTACCTATTTAGCAAGAATAATTAAATATTCGTTAGGATATAATTAGCCGAGTAAACTGTGACTTTGATCTGCGATNCATCCTTGATATCATTTCATTCTATCTGCATAGTGAGGACTGAAAACTGATATTAAACACCAAACACCATGAGGTGATAATAGGATTGTTCTGGTGTTAAACATATTAATGTGGTACAAAGTTAATGTAATAAAAATTATGCCATCAAGTTGTATAATTTCTAACTTGGACTGTAAGTGGTTAATCAATATATTCTTTATCAGAAAAATAAAGTCACGAGTGATTCATGAAGCTTACTTAGAATTCCAGACGTACGTAGAGTCTTAGTTACTATAAACATCATTCATGATAGATGACACAATGACATCCAACCCCATAAACATCCATTAAAAGAGTACACCTGAGCCTCGAAACCTCGAGATTTAGTTACCTATTTAGCAAGAATAATTAAATATTCGTTAGGATATAATTAGCCGAGTAAACTGTGACTTTGATCTGCGATGTTACTACTTTAGAAGTTATTTAGCAAACCAGCAGTTTGTAAAGCTGTAAAATAATACAATACCACATTATACAGGTAAAATTTACATTAGAAACTTGTTGAAATTGAAAAGAGATAGATATATACACCTGCAAATTTGGATAAGAGGGGTCCTTGAATCAAGGTACCCATCTGTTTTGTGTGAAACTAANATGATTCATGAAGCTTACTTAGAATTCCAGACGTAGGTAGAGTCTTAGTTACTATAAACATCATTCATGATAGATGACACAATGACATCCAACCCCGTAAACATCCATTAAAAGAGTACACCTGAGCCTCGAAACCTCGAGATTTAGTTACCTATTTACCAAGAATAATTAAATATTCGTTAGGATATAATTAGCCGAGTAAACTGTGACTTTGATCTGCGATGTTACTACTTTAGAAGTTATTTAGCAAACCAGCAGTTTGTAAAGCTGTAAAATAATACAATACCACATTATACAGGTAAAATTTACATTAGAAACTTGTTGAAATTGAAAAGAGATAGATATATACACCTGCAAATTTGGATAAGAGGGGTCCTTGAATCAAGGTACCCATCTGTTTTGTGTGAAACTAATCCACAGACATTTGGACTTGCAAACTATAAATTAGATACTCATTCATTCTCCTATGATCATATATTACCACATTGTAAATTTTTCATCCTCAATTTCTACCAACTTATTTAATCAATATAAATTAACAATGGGAGAAGTTGATGAAAGCTTCATTCAAGCCATTGAACACAGGCCTAAACTCACAATCACTGAAGCCCAAGACATTCCATTAGTTGATCTTTCGGGATCAGACGGTCAATTTCTTGTTTCACAAATAGGCAATGCTTGCAAGAACGGGGGGGTTTTCCAAGTAATAAATCACGGGGTGCCTCTGGAATTGCGAGAAAATGTTGAGTTAGCATCTAAGATATTNCACCACATTATACAGGTAAAATTTACATTAGAAACTTGTTGAAATTGAAAAGAGATAGATATATAGACCTGCAAATTTGGATAAGAGGGGTCCTTGAATCAAGGTACCCATCTGTTTTGTGTGAAACTAATCCACAGACATTTGGACTTGCAAACTATAAATTAGATACTCATTCATTCTCCTATGATCATATATTACCACATTGTAAATTTTTCATCCTCAATTTCTACCAACTTATTTAATCAATATAAATTAACAATGGGAGAAGTTGATGAAAGCTTCATTCAAGCCATTGAACACAGGCCTAAACTCACAATCACTGAAGCCCAAGACATTCCATTAGTTGATCTTTCGGGATCAGACAGTCAACTTCTTGTTTCACAAATAGGCAATGCTTGCAAGAACTGGGGTTTTTTCCAAGTAATAAATCACGGGGTGCCTCTGGAATTGCGAGAAAATGTTGAGTTAGCATCTAAGATATTCTTTGCGCAGCCCAAAGGGGAGAAGCTGAAGGTGAGAAGAAATGAAATGAATCCTTTAGGATATTATGACACTGAGCATACCAAAAATGTTAAAGATTGGAAAGAATTATTTGACTTTACAATGGAGAATCCGATGCTAGTGCCAGCTTCTCCCGATCCTGACGATACAGAGCTGAAGCGCTTTGTTAATCAGTTGGCTGAAAATCCTAAAGATTTGAGGTAAAAAAAATTAAGCAAGTAGTTTATATATACTTCCTGTGAGTTTGTTTTAACATGTCTAAATTTTTTGGAAATACATGAAATAAAAATGAACTATTCCATAGTGTTAAAACTTAAAAGTTTGTGACNAGTCAACTTCTTGTTTCACAAATAGGCAATGCTTGCAAGAACTGGGGTTTTTTCCAAGTAATAAATCACGGGGTGCCTCTGGAATTGCGAGAAAATGTTGAGTTAGCATCTAAGATATTCTTTGCGCAGCCCAAAGGGGAGAAGCTGAAGGTGAGAAGAAATGAAATGAATCCTTTAGGATATTATGACACTGAGCATACCAAAAATGTTAAAGATTGGAAAGAATTATTTGACTTTACAATGGAGAATCCGATGCTAGTGCCAGCTTCTCCCGATCCTGACGATACAGAGCTGAAGCGCTTTGTTAATCAGTGGCCTGAAAATCCTAAAGATTTGAGGTAAAAAAAATTAAGCAAGTAGTTTATATATACTTCCTGTGAGTTTGTTTTAACATGTCTAAAATTTTTGGAAATACATGAAATAAAAATGAACTATTCCATAGTGTTAAAACTTAAAAGTTTGTGACTAATTACTTTTTGTGAACCAGGGAGCTGTGCAAAGAATATGCTCAAGAAGTGGAAAAGCTTTGTTACAGATTAATGGGACTCATAGCGTTGAGCTTAGGCTTGACAGAAAATCGATTTCATGGGTACTTCAAAGACTCTACCAGCTTTATTAGGCTTAATCACTATCCTCGCTGCCCTTTCCCTAATCTAGCCCTTGGCGTTGGCCGACACAGATGGTGGTGCCCTTACTGTCCTATATCAGGATAAAGTAGGAGGACTTGAAGTGAAGCGAAAANGGCCTGAAAATCCTAAAGATTTGAGGTAAAAAAAATTAAGCAAGTAGTTTATATATACTTCCTGTGAGTTTGTTTTAACATGTCTAAAATTTTTGGAAATACATGAAATAAAAATGAACTATTCCATAGTGTTAAAACTTAAAAGTTTGTGACTAATTACTTTTTGTGAACCAGGGAGCTGTGCAAAGAATATGCTCAAGAAGTGGAAAAGCTTTGTTACAGATTAATGGGACTCATAGCGTTGAGCTTAGGCTTGACAGAAAATCGATTTCACGGGTACTTCAAAGACTCTACCAGCTTTATTAGGCTTAATCACTATCCTCGCTGCCCTTTCCCTAATCTAGCCCTTGGCGTTGGCCGACACAGATGGTGGTGCCCTTACTGTCCTATATCAGGATAAAGTAGGAGGACTTGAAGTGAAGCGAAAAACGGATGGAGAGTGGATTAGAGTGAAACCTACGCCTAATGCTTATATCATCAATGTTGGAGACACAATTCAGGTATTGTTCATAAATTACAAAACTTTTACTTTTACGTCAAAAAGTTACCTGAATATATATCGTACTAATCTAACCAAACCAAACATGCCCAATATATTTAATTCTTAAGTCGGGTATTAAGCTGTATTTGATGCTTAAGTAGGGTATATAGCCGTATAGGTAGTGTAATATGCGCAGACCTTACCCTAGACCAAAGTAAAAGTAAAAAAGATTGACTGTTTCAGTGAATAACAAGATACTGCTAGCTTGCATATGTTTTTAGGCTGACAGCAAACTATCTCGAGCAANTGGGTACTTCAAAGACTCTACCAGCTTTATTAGGCTTAATCACTATCCTCGCTGCCCTTTCCCTAATCTAGCCCTTGTCGTTGGCCGACACAAAGATGGTGGTGCCCTTACTGTCCTATATCAGGATAAAGTAGGAGGACTTGAAGTGAAGCGAAAAACGGATGGAGAGTGGATTAGAGTGAAACCTACGCCTAATGCTTATATCATCAATGTTGGAGACACAATTCAGGTATTGTTCATAAATTACAAAACTTTTACTTTTACGTCAAAAAGTTACCTGAATATATATCGTACTAATCTAACCAAACCAAACATGCCCAATATATTTAATTCTTAAGTCGGGTATTAAGCTGTATTTGATGCTTAAGTAGGGTATATAGCCGTATAGGTAGTGTAATATGCGCAGATCTTACCCTAGACCAAAGTAAAAGTAAAAAAGATTGACTGTTTCGGTGAATAACAAGATACTGCTAGCTTGCATATGTTTTTAGGCTGACAGCAAACTATCTCGAGCAATTTTTGTGATTATTTAAATGGCAATTAAGCAGTTTGTATCTGGGAATTTTATGCAGGTGTGGAGTAATGACAAGTATGAAAGTGTGGAGCACAGGGCAACAGTGAATTCAGAGAAGGAAAGATTTTCGATCCCATATTTCTTCAATCCCACACACTCAACTATGGTGGAGCCTGTGGATGAATTAACAGATGATGAGAACCCTGCCAAGTACAAGGCATATAACTGGGGGAAGTTTTTTACATCGCGAACATTTAGTAATTTCAGGAAGCTTGATGTCGAAAACATTCAGATCCATCATTTCAAGGCATCGGCATAGTAATTATTGCAAATAATGTGAAATGTTCAGCTTAATTCAGTAGTTCTTAACGACCTCATGCATTATTGTGCATGTTGTCATAAATATAAGATAAATAATCTACAAAGATTAATAATCAAGGTATTGTATTTAGGCTTTCAATCTCTTCAAATATTGATCTACTGCAACTATGAAGCAAGTACATGTAACAAAATAAATGCTTCTATGTTTGTAAATGAACTTTCTTATTCTCAATATTCGAGGACCAGAAACCTTTTGAATATATGCTGGTTTGTGACTAAGATCTCATAAACTTCAGGGCAGCCTGATCTCATATTTAAATAAGTTATGGTAGAAAACCAAAATATAAGTTGCCTGATCGTCATCGAGTTGTGTAAATAAGTTACGGTAGAACACCAAAATACAAGCTTTGTGAATTCATAGTGAGTAGTGACGATGAGGAGTCATGTTCCATCACTAGCACAACAGCTTCCATGCATATCATCACAAACTCTACTGCAAACTTCAACATTTCCATGCACAACTTCCATCTCTCATATATCATCATTTCTATATATATTGTGTGTTTAATTTCTCATGCATGTATACACTTTCTTTAACTCCATCTCCGCACCTCAAACTAAAATGTATGTTGCATACACTAGCATGCACATATATATTGTGTACTGTGCAAGGCTAAAACTGGCCTCTGGCTTTTTCCAAGGGACAAATTGCTTGTATAAATGCCTTCTCTCCCAATCATATATCCAACAATAATACCTGGAATCCTAACCTTCTGTTGAGCCAGACTTGACTGTGAATGTAATGAATTAATATTATTGTACTACACCTTGTGTCCTAGCTAGCTACTGCCTACTGGTATAGATATTTTTGTTTGGTAACATATATGAATTTTAAAATTGTATGTAGATCACTATATCTGTATGTATATTAATTGGTGGACATTAAATTATGAAAACGAGAAAAAATTATTATAAAACATAGAACACATAGGTATCTAATCAGTACTCTAATGAATAAAACCCGAAATGAACATACTCATTTATAACTCCTCAATTATTCTCGTGCATGTTCTGCATTTTGAAATTCAGTTACATTTTTGTCGCATAGTATTGTATACAACCATTCATCCAATGTTCTTTTGTTTGAATCTACCCTTGTATTTGAATTTCAAATATACTTATATACTTCATACTTTTATTTTTTGTATTAAAATACAAAATGCTTGCAAGTTCTTAACAGACACTTTTTTTAAAGAAAGGCACGTTTGTGAATTTTATAAATAATCTATAAATTAAAAATTACTTATATTTTTTAACTTAAGATAAACATAATACAAATACAAAGTATCTTTGTATCAATTTCAACTTATTCACTATTTCAAAACACCAAGTTCAGTTCTGTATTAACTTGAAAATCACTTACAATTAACTAATTTATATTTTTTTAAAATTAGTCAGATTTTTTTTAACACTACCATAATTACCTATCAAGAATGAAAACTCACTATGATAGCCTTTAACAATCATAATTAGTAATTTTTGGGTCATATAATAATAAAACAATTTTTATTAAATAAATTGCAAAACATTAATGTCATGACATATTTTTTTGAAAAAACAGAATATTTTTTATTTAAAGAACCTGAGTGCTGGATAATATGATTTTCCTACCTTTAGTTTATTACTTTATTCAAGAAGAGCCTTCTTCAATCTTCATTTCAAAAATCATGAAAGCGCCAGTTTAATTTGAACCAACAGTGATAGTGTGATACTACAAACACCCATATATATAGAAACACACAGAGTGTGTGTCAGTGTGTGCTTTCTAGTAGCTATTTGAACCATTTTCAAGAACTAACTCAAGCTTGAATTTGCATACCTCTTAAGCAAAAGTAAAGAAATTTCAGGGGTTTCATCAACTTCTAGTTCACTTTTTTCTATAATCTTTTTCAGGTACAAATTTCACTCAAATCTTTTTATCATTTCACAAAAAAATTATTTAGCTACCCAGTTCATTTTCTTGGTTAAAAATCTCATCTTTACATTATTTTTTCAAGAATGTTGCGAGATTTTAAATTTTCCCAGCGAAATCTTCGAAAAAGTTCCAATCTTGAAGAAAAAGAGAATACCCCAGTGAACACTAACACAATTGTAGATGAAGAAGTTGATTTAAAGAGTATGAAAGTGTGCAAAACCCCTTTAAAGCCCAGCAAAAGTAGATATGTAGATACATTATTGTCGCTCAAAACACCAGAAAAGCAAGGGGTTTTAGCTGATAATCCATATGGGGTTGCTCAAAAGAATGTAGTTTGCTCAAATGTGTCTGAAATGGGGGTTGATTCGAGTCGATATAATAAGAATGGAAATGGGGTTTTTGTTAATGTGATCACTCCTACATCAAGTAGACCAAATGGGAGAGGTAATTCAAGTATCTCGACACAAAGCACGCCTATTAAGAGTGTTACTAGGCCTCCAAACCCAAAACTTTGTTCAACTGGTGGTGGAACTGGAGCTGCATCTGTCGGTGGAGGTGCTAGGATGACTAATTTTGAAGCATTGTCTAAAGGGGTTCCAATTTCTAGTAATTCATCGACTGTGGTTAATTCTATTGAAGTTCCCCACTTTGCTATTAAGGGAGATCCATCCTTCTGGATGGATCACAATGTGCAAGTAAGCTTTTATATATTACATCATAATGAAATGTTTTTCTTCTTTTTGTTTTTTTCCCAATTTTTTAAAATAATGTGTGGTGAATTATGTTCTCAGGTATTGATACGCATTCGCCCCCTCAGTGGTGCAGAGAAAAGTATGTTCGGTTACAATAGGTGTTTGAAGCAAGAGAATGCACAATGTATTACCTGGATTGGACAACCTCAAAGTCGATTTACCTTCGATCATATAGCCTGTGAAGCCCTTGATCAGGTACTTCAATTAAAAGCTAATCAATTTTACTTGTCCTAGTTTGTAAATACAAACTGCTATGAAGTAAATAATCCTGTAACCTACCAATTTGATTCTATAAACTACTTCAAATTATCAATCTTTCCTTTTGGTGAATGCACAACCTCTTTTCATTTTGCTTCATGATATAAGGGTTAATATGTTAGTAATGCTGTGGTATATGTTTTTNCGAGAATGGTGGTTGATATATGAGTTTAAAGATTTTGCAGGAACTGTGTAGGTAGTATTATCACCAGATGCTTAGCATGCTCACTAAAGTTAGTAGTACTATTTCAGGCAGAAAACTTCTGGTGCTGAGGGAGACCGTCTGAAGGAAGCTGCTTATATTAACAAATCGTTATCTACACTAGGGTAAGTGGGTAACTGAATCATATTCTCTTCACAATTTTCTAGTTACGAAGTCTTATCTTTTTTACGAGTAATTCTTAATTGATTTAAGGTTAACTGTTTCTGCGCAGTCATGTTATTATGCTTCTTGGGGATGTAGTACATGCTAAGACAAAGCATGTTCCTTATAGAGATTCAAAACTGACATTTCTTCTTCAGGTGAGCTGACTGACTTCTCTTTCCTACGTTTGTGAATTCTATGACGAGTATATTTCTTCTAAACTTTCAATGAAATGCAGGATTCGTTGGGCGGAAACTCAAAGACTATGATTATTGCCAATGTCAGCCCCTCTATCTGGTTTGTCCAAATTCTTTGACTGGTTTCTAATTACGTTACTGTAATGCTAAACCTCTAAAGTTTTACAATCTTTTCTAGTTGCGCTGCAGAGACACTGAACACTTTAAAGTTTGCACAACGAGCAAAACTAATCCAAAACAATGTAAGCTTATTTTCCGGTATGATTGAACTTGGTTTCACCATAAGAATCACCCATTTATCCAGAAATAATTCTCTCTCTCTGCTCTTCCTGATGAAGGCTGTAGTAAATGAAGATTCACCTGAAGCTGTGACTGCATTAAAAAATCAGATTTACCTTCTAAAGGTAAATCAGTGTTTTAAATTCTTTTCATGCATGAAACAAGATTACAAAATTTCAACTAATGAGTGGTTTTGAAATAGGAGGAACTTCTTGTATTCAAAAAGCAAAATGTGGCCCGGTCTCTTACATTTAGTTCAACATTCATAGGACATACAAGGGAAGAAAATGACAGTGATGGTAGAATCACGGAACTTGAAATGGGTTATCAGAATAAGGAAGATTCTTCAGAAATGGTTAGTAAGTTTATTGTAGATTTTTAGCAGTAACTAAAATGAGACAACTTATTTGCTATTTATACTTTTAGTAGAGAACCAAACTTCAAGAACAGCCTAGCATAGTTTGTTCTAGGTCGTTCTTTGATTGTATGATTTCAGTAATATATGTTGATAAACTGACTTTCAGGAGTTCAATTTGAAGGCCATGTCTCTTGATGAAAAACTTTTTGAGGTTGTTCAGCCGGAGAACGAGGAGATGCATAAAATTCTTTTGAAGCGAACAGAAGAAGTTGTGGATTTACAGCTGGAATCGGATATTCTGAAGATCATGTTGCAAGAAGAGAGGTCATTTCGTGTTGACCAGGAGAAAAAGGCACTTCTCTTGAACAGGGATCTTGAGTTGGCCAAAGAAAAAGCTTTACAACTAACCAAACAATATCAGAATATAAAGGACGAGCTCAAAGTAGCAAAATCACTTATTGAAGCTCTAGAATCTCAAAAGCTTACATCCATTTGGGATATGGAGAATCTTTGGAATAGTAGTTACCATTATGTGGGTCAATTGCACAAACAAGAGACTGAAATCCCTTTGTTGAAAAAGCAAGCATTTAGTCAAGTGAATCCGTTGTCTTGCAAACTTTCTAAATCTGACGAACCTATTTTACAAGTTCAGTTCACAAAGATTCAAGATTCTCTTGAAGAAGTAAGGAGGCTAAATATGTGGCACCAAAGTGATTTTTCATCTCCTGGATCTAATGAAAATGAAATGGATGAAGTTCTAAGGCAGGCTCGGGCTGAAACAGCTAAGGTGATGGTTTGCTTGCAAGGAAAACTTGGCATTCTCCAGCAGCAAGTGCAAAAGAGTTACCTAAGAGAGATAGATACGGAAGGGAACTTGATAATTTTGAAAATCGATCACAATGAGTTGCTCAAAAAGTTAGAAGTTGTGACTGAAAACAATAAAAGTTTACTCGAAAAGCTTGACGAGAAAGATAAACAATATAAATCATTGTCTGAAATGCTAGATTCACTGACAACTGAGTTTGAAGTTATTCTTTCTTGTGGGCACAAGGCTCTCGAAGATGCCACTGATCAGATTGATGCTATCTATGGTTCATTACCTCAAAGAAGAAAATGGATATCTGAACAACTAAACTGGATGACAAGAAGCATATCTGAAAAGGAGTTCATGATTGAAGAACTCACTCGCCATTTGGAGGATGCAACTACTAAAAGAAGTGAAATGGAGAGCATGTTGAGATCCTTGAGAGGAGCAGCTTTGGTTATAACTCAAGAACACCAACAAGATTGCAGGGAAAAGGAGAAAGAGGTCATTTTTTTGACATCAGAACTGAGCAAGAAAGTATTGATCATAGCAGAGTTGGAGAACAAATTGAAGCATGAAGAGGAAGAGCGAAGGAAAGCATCAATGTGTGCCACTGCTGCTTTTGTGGTTGTAAGCAGACTGTCTGAGATGAACCGTGACTACCTAAATGCATTGAAATATAAAGATACCCAGCTTATTGAATCCATAGAATTAAGCATTCAGAAAAATGGTTTTCTCCATAATCAGGTTGTAGAAAGAAATGAACAGTCGAAACAAAAATGTTTTCTCAGAACCAACCTAGAAGTGCCATGCTTGCAACTGTCCGGAGCACTGAAGCATGTCAGTGATTTGGAACAAAACCTAAAACAAGTTGATAAAACTAATATTATGAAGACAAGGAAGATCCTTGCAGAGTTGAAATATTGCATTTTAACTCTTGAATCATGGATGAAGCATAGTGATGATGTTTTAGGATATCAGGATGAGAAATTTATACTTGATCTACCTGCTAAAGAGATTGAGGTTCTTGTTTTGGCATCAGAACTAGAACAAATGGGTTTTGATAAATTTAGATTTCAAACAGAGCATACAAGATCTTCTAATGCTCTAGAAAAAGTTAAAGAAGACCTGGTACTAATATGTTTAGATGCAGAGTTAAAAGACTGGATCTTGCTTGACATGGAAATTGAGGTTAATAGTCTTCTGAATGTAGTTGAAGTAGCAAACACGAAACTAAACAAAAGAAACTCAGAAATTTCAGAGATAAGAAAGGTTAAAGATGCTTTTGAGCATGATCTCAAGCTACTGAAGGACTTTGCTTGTTCGAATGATGCTTTGAAAAAAGAAATTGGAGGAGTGACAGAAGCAAATTTGATGCTGTCATCCAAGATTGCTAAACTTGAACATGAATATGAAAAATCGCTGGAAGGCAGTCAAGTGTCTTGTAATGAGAAAGAAAAAAGGCTTCAAGAAGCTCTCCAGCACATGCAAGTTCTTGAGCAAGAGATAGCTGCTAAAGATAGAAAGGTAAAAACTAATTTTTTATTATCTGATGTTGATAAATTATATGAAGCTCGAGTCCATGGCTGTTCATCAAGGGATTGGAGAATCTAAGATTTTAGTTTTCTGTTTTATTAACAGATAGGCCAATGCAAAACTCGCATATCTGAGCTAAGTCAACATTCAGGAACACATGCTTGTGATTACAAGGTAGATCCTGACATACTTAATAGACCAGATTAGCCACTATAAATATGTGTGAGAAGAGAGCAGCTGATGGTAAAAGTTCAAAATTTTTATATATTTTTTAACTTTGACAAAACGGCTATTAAAGCTGATTATATTTGTTTGATTAAACATATATAGCCTGCGAAGAATGACAAGCTTACTGCTGGGAGACCTCACATTGTTGAGCTTGAGACCTTGGGTGTGAATGGACAGGAGGTAGAGTATATGCATCAACATGACAATGTAAAGCTATGTTCTTTAGATTGACAATTCATTGACATTTTTTAAAATATGCGTTATTTCAGATACTAATGCTTGATTCAAGATTAGCTACTGCAAAGAGCATAACACATGATGTGTTGTGTGATTTACGGGACCTTAAGTCAGACATTTGCGGTTATGTGGTATGCTTGCACACTTGTCTCCATTTCTTTAACTCATTTAGAATTCACTTGCAACTAATAATCAGCACTATATTATCATTCTTAGGCCTTATTTCCTGACTTGAAATATTCACAAATTCTACAAGATTGTGCTAATCTTATTTTATCTTTATTCATGCTAGTCTTCATTGGATAAACATCAAGCACAGAAATAAACTCTAGATATATAGAACTGAAGTCTCTGTTAAGGTACAGTCATTCTTTTGAATGGAAACAACACTAGTACATGTTTTGCGTTTCTATTATCTTAAACATAGAACAATTGCAGCATCAGGAGGGTTATCAAGCTTAAGCAGCAAGTGAATTAGGAGAGAAAAACAGTAAGAAGGTAATGAAACTTAAAGCTGAAGTCAGGCCACCAAGATATCCAGCGAGGTATTCATCTTTATGCTAAAATGGGGAAAGAATAGTCACTTTTCATTTTTAGATTTACTAGACACCTTATATTCTTTAGTAGATCCCAACTTTGTGATACTCTTATAGGGTTTACAAAATGGTCAAGACTATGCTCCTCTAAGCCCTTTTTATGGTGTTTATGAAATTTTGTAAATAATAGCTGTATTAATTTTTCTTATAATTATAATTATGAAAAATTTAATATTAATCGTTGCAATCAAACGCATAGGTTGGCTGGTCATATCATATTTGATTATCTGAGTTTTTGAAAAATAATAATCTTATTCCATTACTGGATCATCTCTAATAAGCAGGTTTGGTTTTGTAATATTCGAAAGTGAAATAGATAACCCTAAATTGTTATCTATATATGGATAATAAACAAATCTCTACCCATGTATTTACTTCAAAGCTGGCTGCCGCCACCACTGATATGCCAGAGGCACTAGAAGGTGAAGAAGATGGTAATACTTTTAAGTAATACATCACAATTTTCTTGATTTTATTGCATTAATAGTTCAACAATAGGTATTATGTTTTGCGTTAATGATTACCTGATTTTCTTTCTTTCTTTTATCTTGGTATCTTCGATTCATTTGTTTTATTATTTTAAAAAATCTAGCAAATTTTGTCAAATGAGAAAATTCTGCATGATGTTTTGATTCCTCAGTATAGTATAGTAATATTATTTGTTAATAATTGGTTCAAAGTTCAAACATTGTTGTAGATTGTACTTGAAGCTTTCTGTGCCTCTTCATTTGATTATTTAATTCATAATAACACTTGTTTTTTTTAACTATTTGAGATTATCCTCCCAATTCATCAATCATATAAAAAGTAAACAAATGTTTGGTACCCATTTCTTACGATACATAGTAATTATATTTAGATATAGGTCTACAACTTATTTTGAAAACAAGAACCTACAACTCGTCAGTATGGAGTTTGCTAATGGATAATAGTAAAATTTGAATACATACATTAATAAGATTAAGTTACGAGTATGTATATAAATCAACCATGTGTGTCTGTGTTTTCTAGCCATACCAGGTACAAGTTGAAATCCTAGCCTCAGATGTGTTGAATCAAGTTCAAGCTATAGCATTGGAGGAGTAATTTTGTAAAGGCTAGCTTTTATGCTCACCCTCTATGATTCTACTTGCAAAAAACTAAGCTGAAACTAATTTTATGATATACATAATCTGGTTTTCTTTCATTATAAATGATTTTTATCTTGATCAATCTTCTTCTCTGATTCTTTTATCTTGATCAATATTCTTATTTGATTCTGATAGTTTGCCATTGCAGACGAAGTCACTTTTTTCTTATTCTGAGGTTGTTACTTGGTAAATGTGATTTTGTGTATAATTTTAAGTTTAACATATTCATTGGTATTTGTCAGTAATCGACTTCAATTCTGATGCTGTCAAAAGAAGCTTGAAGCACTGTAGCAGAAGGATTACAACTTACTGCTGAGGAAACTGAAAGGGCTTTTTAGCAATTGCATTCAATTCTGATGCTGACAAAAGAAGCTTGAAGCACTGTAGCAGAAGGATTACAACTGACTGCAAAGGGCTTTTTAAAGGCAATAGATATCTAAAGCTGGTATAATATTAGTACACTTGTTTTGGTGCTTCCTTTTCCTGTTAGTTAACAACGTAACAATGAAGTTGATTAACGTACGATAAAGTAAAGTAGCCATGGCATCATGCCAATTTTTGCTCAACTGGGTTTCCAGGCAAACAAGAAAAGTAAAGCACTAGAAACTTCGAGTCACGGGAGAAACTTTACTTCATGTTTGTTTGCCGGGATTTCTGATGTTATCACGTTGTGAGTAATTTAGTTCTAGAAATCATTTTGTCTGAGGGCTTTATTCTGAATTGTTTCTAAAGGGTACTTATGATTATGAGTTTTCAGCATTATGGTGAGAGCTGAGGATCAAGAAGGGTACATATGATTTTGAGTTCTGGCATTATGTTAATAGCTGAGGATCACCGATCAACGAGGCATGGATCTATATTTGGAAGTAATTCACTATTCTACGACAACAGCTATCTGTAAATTGGCCTAGCATTTTTTTCCCCTTAGTTGGCCTTTTTTAGGGCTTTTCACTAGTCCCCTAATGCAAGTTTATATATTTGTTTCTGTTGGTTTCAGTTGCATTTCAAGCATCTGCCTGCACATTTCAACTGAATCAAATCATATTTACCAACGAGATGGATCGGTTTATCAATCTTCATGTGAGAACTTGTCCATTAGGATGAGACTGCTTAAAATATTTCAGCAGAGATGGTATCCACATCACTGGGGTATATCATAATTCAGATATGAGTTCCAGTGGTTTCGACTGTGTATTGAAATGTTGTGATTATTGAAATGAATTTGTATTTATGAAATTAATTTTGTTTTTTTACCCCTCGAAAGTGCATTAGAACAAGTTAGACACAGAATACGCCTCTACTGCAGACAACTATGAACATAATAGGAATTAGGAAAGTGAATGGTGCATAAGTGTGTTATCTAATTAATACACAAGGGAAATAAACCAAGTAAATGAACACCCAACGCTTCACATCACTGGTCAAGAACAGATAAGAAATACACTGTAACATTACACATAGACACGTCAAGCTTATTAGGTTCTATCCTGTAACATTACAACTAGTGTCGGTTCATTAGAGAAAGTGGAATACAGAAAACACAGTTGGAACATGTGGAGAATTTGATATCAAGATCCTCCCATAAGCTTGTGCAAGGGGGCCTTTGCCCAAAGTAGTGATGCAGCTCTGATAATAAAACTTTTATAACAGCAACTAACAACCTGATCACAATAGAGATGAAGGTTGAAATCGAATATTCTTAGAGAGTCAGCCACAATGAAAAGCAACTCTGATAAGAACAAACCAGATAAATAAATTGAGAGAGATAGAGAGCAAGAGGAAATGCATTCAAAAGATAATAATGGTGATAGTAGCAGGTTACACCACCAGTACTATATATTGTCTTACTACATAAAGTGAAATGAAATTACTACTATATTGCACATGAAATGTAAATTCACTGATAGCTGTCCTCAGTGGTCCCTGGCACTCCTTGTTGTCCTTCATTTCTAACGGTTTCTTCACTCACATTCCTCTTGTCATTATCTCCCTCATATACACAATCATCAGTTAACCAACTTTTGTCTTGTTGTGGTGCAATTCCAACTGTCTCAACCTTTTCCATACTGAGTAATGCATCAAGTAAGTCAAAGACCAGACACTTTTTACAACAGAAAATGCATGTTCACTTGACATCTACCGTATTTCAGAACTGATCATAAAATCACATGGCATAAACTATTTCTCCACTGCTATCGGGGTCAAGGTCTGGGTCGCTCTCTAGATCCTCGTCCATGTCATCATCCATGTCTAGACTGCCTGTTAAATACTGATTTAGATTGTTGCCCACAGTAGCAGGTATGGTTGCCTCTGCAATTATCTGCAATATATCATCAATGCTCTGCATGGGTTGATCAGGCTCATTATGCTGGTTCATTTTGTTTTCATCGATGAGGTCTACAGGGAGGTTCTTCAGAAACCACTCATGGTTTCTAATTTCGTACATGGTTATTCTCTGTCTCAATTGAGGAATAAGAACATTAAAAGTAAGACTATTCTCTGATCTAATAAAATTATGATATGGTAATAAGAGTTATAGTGGCATAAGTGTTCATAACTAGATTAGGAGAAGGAGCTTTAACAAACTATCTTTTTAAAGCACCAAGGCCATGTTTGTTTACCCCAGACTATAATCCGGGGACTGTTTCTAATTAGTCCCTATTACTTTTTATCACTTTTTAGTTCCATGATACAATAGATCCCATTGGAAATGATCAAATAAGTTATATCTGAGGAAATTTTTTGTAGGACTAATCATGCTAAAACTAGTGCAAAATGAAAATAGTCCCCAGATTATGGTCCCGGTAAACAAACAACGCCCAAGAGTTTTCAAGGATATGCAAATCTAAGAATATCAGCATATGCTCCCCGCCCGCCCCGCCCCCCCCACAAAAAAAAAACAAAAAAAATTAAAAAGGTAGAAACTGGCTATGCAACAAACATAAAACAGAAATATGCGTAGTCTACCCCCTGGAGCAAGCTCACAACACCAAAGAAAAAGAAACAAAACGTCAATAGATTATTTGTCTGAACTTGATAGGAAGCAGAACAAGAAAAATAGGTTCCATCCACCTAAAACTGAAAAGACAAATTTTGCCAGTAGACATGGGTATCAGAGAACTGACTACCTTGGCAGGATCAGCTACAAAGATCCTCGAAATTAGATGGCGGCACTCGGCGGATATATGAACATAATCTGGAATTGAGTACTGGACATTCAAGATTCTCTGCNAGTAGACATGGGTATCAGAGAACTGACTACCTTGGCAGGATCAGCTACAAAGATCCTCGAAATTAGATTGCGGCACTCGGCGGATATATGAACATAATCTGGAATTGAGTACTGGACATTCAAGATTCGCTGCACGAGTCATGAAATAAGCATTTACATGAGTATCAGTCAGCACCATCTAGTGCATGATACATAATCAGAGGTGAATGGTTACATGCATTGTCTTGCGGAAATTCTTAGGATCCTCAGGATCCTCAAAAGGATGTGCCCCCACCAGCATGACATATAATGTTACACCGCATGACCATACATCTGCAATCTGATGTTTCAAGGCAATATAAGCAAAGCATTAGTATTGGACCTGAGCGCATGACCATACATCTGCAATCTGATGTTTTCATGGCAATATATGCAAAGCATTAATTTTGGATCTAAGTGCACAACATTGTACATGAGCATGGTGGTAACAACTACTAAGTAGTACATATGTTGTAGAAACAGAAAGTCAGGTTATGGCTCGTATATGCCAGTGTCAAGCAGAGGTTACTGAACCTCGACTTCTAAAGACAAATGGAAAAAAAATAGTTACAAACTAACGGCTTATTGCTTATAAATAATTATAGAAAAGTGACACTGAAACTAACGGCTTCAGAAGTTTATTTTAACACAAATGATGCACAATCAGAAAGCTAGCTAGTGAGAGTTAAGTTGGAATAATGACTTGATTTACCTTGCCATCATATTCTTTCTTGAGTAATACTTCAGGAGCAATATATGCAGGTGTTCCAACAGTTGATTTTGGTTGTGAATGCAGTACTGAGGACTGAGTAGTGAAAGAAAATAAAACTAGTTACAGACAAACAATCCAACAACTTGAAGAAAGTTCGTACCTAACACATGAGTCCCCCTTAACCAACATATAGTCACCAATTAGAAATCTGATGGAGATATACAAAAGATATGCACATACGATTGTCCAATTCTCTTTTTCTCTTCTGTCTTATTAATCATAACATCAATCAGGACATTCAGGTTCATACTAACCAAGAAATCTATTAAATGCATTGCAATGGAACAAAAACTAAACTGACAAAATTCTATACCTTAGAGTATCCAAAATCGCAAATTTTCAACCGAGGTGCCGGGCTACCATCCAGTAATGTGTTCTCCAGTTTCAAGTCACGGTGACATACTTGCTTCATGTTGGAATTAATTGGATATTGAGCCTAATAACCTCAATGAATTTAAATATTCAAGGTATATGCACATAATTCTTACCATTGCATGACAGTAGCTGACTCCAGATATAAGTCGCTGGAAAAAGAAACGTGCCTGCCGCACAAGAAACAGAGTAAATTTACCATAAATGAATGGGGGACATCTTTCACAACAAAAATATTGCTTTTAAGTGAGAACCTCATCCTCGCTGAACTGTCCTGCATTGCATATCCGCTCAAAAAGCTCTCCTCCAGACGCATATTCCATCACAATAGCCAAATGTGTTGGTGTTAAATCGACCTAGAAAATGATACTTTGAATTAAAACAAGTGTCATTCCTGAATTTTTTATTCTTGGGGAAAAGATTATAACTTTGCAGTCTGAAAAAAAAAATGATACCTCTTTGAATCTAACGATATTAGGATGCCTCAGCGATCTATGGTTGATTATTTCACGCGAAACATTTTCATCTATCTGATATGCACAAAAAGTAAAACTTAATCAAACATGAACACATCAAGCAGCTCCAACAGTTAACTTCTACAAGACAAATAAATGTATGTGAAGTTTAACAAAGATGTAAATGCAATTTTTTGAGTTCATCACACGTTTTTGAAGGATTAATCAGTGATTTTTTTTCCCTGTAGTCTTACTTAGCAGCTTCAGCTGACTCAACTCTAGGCTACGTCCCTAACACATGATAATAACCATTTCATTCCAATTTCCACATAGACATGCGTATTCGATAGATTCTCCTGTATATTGTCTATTTCATTGACCGTTTTTATAGAGCCGTAACTTAAAATCAACTATATCATGGAAGGTGCCTTGAGGAGGGAAGACTGGTTTTTGAAGAACTCTAGAAACATGACTTAATAGTTTATATGTAGATCTGCAGTAGCAGTACTTTGCCGCTGTGCTAAATAACTTAATTGGCTTAATTATACACCTGAATATCTGTTTAAGCAATATGTGTAATATGGTAGCTTTTGATATATTATGATCCACCTTACTAATAAACATATAGGCACCTGTTAGAAACAAGTGAACAACTACTAAGAACATTAGGTAAAGGTGAAAAATCATCATTCAACCACTTAAGCCATGACTCCCCAAAAACATTTCAGAGTACTCACTCTACATTTAAGTATCTAATCTAGCTTGTTCTTTTATATATACATACACAACTCCATCACAAATAAAGCTGATGCAAATTCGCTTCCAAATGCTACAAACCAAAAATCGTAAACACTGCTTGAAAATCACTTGAAAATCAGATTCTTACATTAAAAAATCATAATAATCTTTAACAACCAAAACTAGCTTAACATTAAAAAAGATTCCAGATTTAAACACAAACATACTAAAACCTACAAACCCACATTAAGGAATTAAGAGAAAGGAAAATAAATTAATCCTAATTAATCATTATTACCCAAAATTAACTTAACTTTAAAAAGATTCCAACTTCAAGCACAAACGTACTGAAAATTAAAAACCCACATTCAGCAAAAATAAAACATCCTCATTAGTATTAATTAACAGCCCACAAACACACATTAAACAAGAAATTAAAGAAAAAACATTATCCTAATAAGATTCCAACTTTTAATAGACACCCTAAAAAGTAAATACACACAAGAATAAATGAAAAAATAAAAAATATTCAACTATAAAAAGATGGATTTTAAACTGACCTTGTCACCTCTCTCAATATACTTGACAGCAACAAGCTCATCACTCAACTTATTCCTCATTAACCTGGCGACCCCAAAATTACCTGACCCAATATCTTTAACAAGTTCATACTTATCACTATCATGCATGATTGGCATATCCATTCCAGGCCCTACTGTCATCACTGATCTATCCATTTACATATGCATGTACATATGCTTACATGCATATATAGAAGCTAGAACACAACAAAAACAAGAAACAACCCTGCCTGAAGATATGATGTGGGTGAAGAGTAGATGGGAAATTTATGGGAGTTGATTGAAGATGACGGAGGAGTTGAGCCCGTGAAGCTTTTATTTGTGCACGCAACACAAAACAACACAACACTTAACTCATTCTTTCTTCTGCTCATGTTATTTTTTGGATTTTATATCAAATTATCTACCAATCTCAAAAAAAAATACTCTCTCACCTCCTATCCTAATTAGTAGTCTTTTTTGAATTTTCGTGATCAAATTAACTCGTTATTGACTAATAATTAAAAATTATTATTTTATAATTTTAAAAATTTTAAAAATATATTTTAAAATAAATTATATATATTTTTTAACNATACTCTCTCACGCTCCTATCCTAATTAGTAGTCTTTTTTGAATTTTCGTGATCAAATTAACTCGTTATTGACTAATAATTAAAAATTATTATTTTATAATTTTAAAAAAATTTAAAATATATTTTAAAATAAATTATATATATTTTTTAACAATATAAAATTTTAATTTTTTTAATTATATATTATATATAAATTTTGAAATTAATTATATATTATATTTAAATTGCAGTCAAAGATGAGTTAATTTGACCATACTGAAAACAAAGTTAATAACTAAAAGGGGACGGAGGGATTACCTATAAGTAAGTAATTTCTACCTCAACTCATTTAAGTCACTAAAGTGTTAAAATATATCGCTTAGTTCATTTTTTTAAAAAACAACTCACAATTAACATTAAAAATACGATAATGTGTCAAGTTTTTACTCAAATGACCCATGATGATTAGTTACATTTAACTCTTTATTTTCTTTTATATATATTATCATATAAATTTATAATAAAATGCTATAAATCTGCTATTTCGTATATTTCATCAATTAAATAGCGTATTGATATGATTTATAATTATGATATGAAAGTTCGTTTGCGGACACCATAAATGTCGAAAAATCTCGTTTCGTAATGAATGTGTTTTACCGTAACAACATATTTATTTATTTGTTTGTTCTAATTATTTAATCAATAATATGTTATTTAATTATTATTTTATNTGCTATTTCGTATATTTCATCAATTAAATAGCGTATTGATATGATTTATAATTATGATATGAAAGTTCGTTTGCGGACACCATGAATGTCGAAAAATCTCGTTTCGTAATGAATGTGTTTTACCGTAATAATATATTTATTTATTTGTTTGTTCTAATTATTTAATCAATAATATGTTATTTAATTATTATTTTATTTTATTTCCCTTCATATAACTCGTACAATCAACATTAATCAGTCCAACGTTGATCATCAAATTTTTGAATGGATGATATATTTTAATAATATAAATGAGTCTTCGTGCAGATTAAATAATCAGTTGATCATCAAATCCAACGTTGATCATCAAATTTTTGACCGGATGATATATTTTAATAATGTAAATGAATCGTCATGCATATTAAATAATTAGTTGATATTTTTATGTAAAGTGAGCGGACAAATTAATGTAAAACCCGTTACTTTTTATCGCGTTTTATAAGTGGGGCACCTTGAGGAATATGCCTGTGTGACTGTGTGTATTTAAATATGGATACAGCCTCTTGTTAGTTGAATACTGTATTAGTAATATACAGGGTTAAAAAAAATAAGATGAAACATTTAATGGTTTGGACTCATTTTTTCACACTTTAAAGTAAAGATTTATTATATTTTTATATATTAAATTTAAACTAATTCTCGTATAGAATCAAAACAAGCTTAATAAATTATAAAATAATTTTTTTATAATTAAATATCAATATTAAATTTAAATCAAATGTTTATGTTCGAGTCGCAATATGCATCTATTTTGACTTTTAATAACTTAAAAAATGGTTAAATTTGACGCTTGAATTTTCATTAAATTTAACTAATTTTGATCAGGTTTGATTATATATATAAAGGAGTTGAAAATAATGATCAATTAAATTAACTTAATCGTTTAAACTGATCAACGATCTTTTTTATCGNTATCGAATAAAGATTTTTTTTCCTACTAAAAATTCGAATTTTTGACAATCACAATTTTTTTATTAAATTCCATAGTTATCGATCAAATTTATTAAATTCAATCCCTCGTTTTATTTAGAATTTGCATCATTAAAATACGACGATATTCAACTTTTCATGAGTGAATTGATAAATCAAAATATTATTAAAAATTTTATGAAAATAGTCCAATTATTCGTGCTTTGTTGGAATTCAACATAAGAAAGTTGGACAATTGCAGAGTAAATTCAGATTAAATTAACAATGGATAGAAATTTCTAGAAAAAAGTGCAATATTTTAATTTAATTAAATATCAATATCAATATTATTCCTCTTTCTTGGACTATCCACCCACATGGATCCACCCGTGTGTATATTGTAGCAATTAATCTTAACTACCAACTTTTGAATTTGAAAACATCGGTTTGGAAACCACTACATCCATGCCTTATCCCGGTGCAGTGATGTCATATCAAATTTTTTAATTTCCATGTCTTGCAACAATCAGTTTGCATACCATATATGCTATATTTCGATAATTTTTATTTTTCCGGCGATTTTTATTATTTTTTACGAACGAAAGATATATAATTTAGTAATTTATGTAATACAAATTAGTGATTTATATAATATAAATTAGTGGTTTCTGTAATATAATTTAGTAATTGAATTTTGAATCTGATAAATGATGAATTTATTTTAATTATAAATTATAAGTATCGAAGTATATCACATATGATGTGGAAACTGATCGTTGAGAGATTAAAAAAAATGTGGTGAAATTAGATTTAAAAAAAACTTCGTCAATTGACGAGAAAAATCAAATTAAAAGCGGAGGAGATTAGATGAAATTGTGTGTGAGAGTGTATATTTAATATGTGTGTGGGTGCGTCATGTATAAGGATAATGTTTTCTATTTCTCGTTTAAATTATTTTCTATTTGAGTAAGACTATATTTGATAATTTGCCTATATATATCACCGTAATTTTACTGATTTTTATTAAAANCATTATTTTTTACTTTCCGAAGATATATAATTAGTAATTTCTGTAATACAAATTAGTGATTTATATAATATAAATTAGTGGTTTCTGTAATATAATTTAGTAATTGAATTTTGAATCTGATAAATGATGAATTTATTTTAATTATAAATTATAAGTATCGAAGTATATCACATATGATGTGGAAACTGATCGTTGAGAGATTAAAAAAAATGTGGTGAAATTAGATTTAAAAAAAACTTCGTCAATTGACGAGAAAAATCAAATTAAAAGCGGAGGAGATTAGATGAAATTGTGTGTGAGAGTGTATATTTAATATGTGTGTGGGTGCGTCATGTATAAGGATAATGTTTTCTATTTCTCGTTTAAATTATTTTCTATTTGAGTAAGACTATATTTGATAATTTGCCTATATATATCACCGTAATTTTACTGATTTTTATTAAAATTATGGTAAATTTGTATCATGTTAAATTAATTACTTTAATGGAACAAAAATNGTTACGTTACTTTAATGGAACAAAAATAAAACCAAACTGCATATACATGTTTTTTCTAAAACCATATTTTCAATAAAAACGAAACTTTAATTTCCATTTTCATTTTATTAGGTCAGTATTTGGAACAGTTTTTTAAAATGCATTTATGGACACCAATCTGTCTGAACTACAATGTATATATAATAAGGGTGTTGCTCAAATGAGAACCACTATTATGGTGAGATATGAGATTTAATCATAGTCACACATTTATGTCTTATATTCATCTCCCACCATTCATTAATTCTATTAATATTTTAATATTTAACCACTTTCTTCTTTCTAATCTAATCACCCACTACCTTTAACCACCGGCGACCACCATTTCCGATGACCACCACCTCCGGCGAATAGCAATAAACCACCACCGTTAAACAAAAAATCACCACCGTTAAACAAAAATCACCATATCCGGCCAATCTATTTGCCCACCACATCCGGCTACCAGCTTCATTCATCAATTCTGACCACTAACTTCATAACAAAAATCACCAGATTTAAGTATAAAACACCACAATTAAACTATAACCACTACAACGCCGCCACATTGTCGCCTGCAAAATCATCAAAATCAAGCCCAAATCATAAAAAAACCANAGACACCAATCTGTCTGAACTACAATGTATATATAATAAGGGTGTTGCTCAAATGAGAACCATTATTATGGTGAGATATGAGATTTAATCATAGTCACACATTTATGTCTTATATTCATCTCCCATCATTCATTAATTCTATTAATATTTTAATATTTAACCACTTTCTTCTTTCTAATCCAACCACCCACTACCTTTAACCACCGGCGACCACCATTTCCGATGACCACCACCTCCGGCGAATAGCAATAAACCACCAACGTCAAACAAAAAATCACCACCGTTAAACAAAAATCACCATATCCGGCCAATCTATTTGCCCACCACATCCGGCTACCAGCTTCATTCATCAATTCTGACCACTAACTTCATAACAAAAATCACCAGATTTAAGTATAAAACACCACAATTAAACTATAACCACTACAACGCCGCCACATTGTCGCCTGCAAAATCATCAAAATCAAGCCCAAATCACAAAAAAACCACACAACTAGCACCAGAAAATCTCCAACGGCCTTAACACCAGAATTGGAGCATCACAATCACTAATTGTTGTTACCAACACCGTCACCACTTACTACGGCGGTCTACTTCCTTCTATTGGTGTTCTCCTCCATTAATCAAGGCGGTAAGGTTGATCGGAGGTAAGGAGAGAGGCATATCTCAGTTGCCTCGTTATGATGTCATAGAAGAGATGATCGGAGTTAGGTGCACAGCATCAGAGAGGAAATATGAAATAGAGAATCATCAATTAATATGTCATTATATTATCACTGTAATCATCGCTGATCGCCACAACACTATCATCAACACCACTAATATCAACTAAAATCTAAAATCACTAAATAATCAACACAAATCGATAAAAATTCTTTTTTAGAAAAATTACCGACAACTTTTTCACCACCACCATCATCATACCATCACTATCCTGATACCATCACCACAACCCCTGTTAATACACCACTACTATCTACTAAATCACCAATTACAAGTCAAAATAAACAAAAAAAAGCTTCACAAATCAGCAAAAATTAAGGAANGTTAATACACCACTACTATCTACTAAATCACCAATTACAAGTCAAAATAAACAAAAAAAAGCTTCACAAATCAGCAAAAATTAAGGAAAATCACCAAAATTTCAACAAAATCACGAACGACGATTTTTTCCAAATTGAACTAGATCCCCCAAAAATCACAAATCTGATGTTGGAGCTGGGTGTTGAAGCTTCATCAGGGTCAGAGAAGAAAGAAGTAGAGATTTAATGAAAGAGAGAGGGACAGAGAGAAACCACTGGGAAAAAGAGGCGGAGGTTAGTGGTGACGGCGATCGGAGGTTATTGGTGGTGTGTGGGTGGAGGTGGTACAACATGATCAATAACTATAACTTACTCGATGATTGAAGAAATTTTAGAGAGATATAAAAATAATAAAACAAATCAAGATGTGGTGGTGAGATGTAGTGGTAAAATGAGAAGATCTGATATAAATGGCAGTGGTAGTAGACATGTGAAGGTGGCCGAAGATGAATGGAAAAGAGCCGATGGGTAAGAGACTGAGAAGATAAAACATATATAATTTGTATACAATTTAAAT